>WBMW01005327.1:842457-1059186 GCA_013396635.1 Penelope pileata
TGCAGCAGTGCGCGGTGCTGTGCGGCGGGGCGGAGGGCGGCGGGCCCGGCGATCTGGAGGAGATGTTGCGGCGCTGGATGGGCGAGGGCGGCCGCGCAGAGGTGCTGCCGCGGGGGCCGCCGCTCCTCGCCCCGCTCTCGGCCGAGCTCGGCCTCCTGCCCGCTCTGGGCGGCCTGATCCTGCCGCCGGCCTGGCTCCCCGCGGAGCCGGGGCCAGGCGCTCTGCCCGACGAGCTGCGGGCGGCCGTGCGGGGCCTCGTGGCAGAGCTCGACGCCCTCTTCGGTGCCCTGGGCCTGCGGGAGGAGAGCTTTGCTGTGGGGGCCCTCAGCAGGGTCCTGGCCGCCGAGCTGGCTGGCTATGGCCCCGCCAGGAACAGGAGGAGAGCGGCTGCCAACCGGGCCTCTGTTGTCTTCGTGGACAGGACACTGGACCTCGCTGGTAAGCAGGACAGCGCTGGTGGGGCTGCTGCTCCACAGGCCCAGCTCACCCTGTGGAGAGGCTCTGAGGCAGTCCTCATGGCCTGCAGCACGTGTAGTGTCATGACCTTGGCAGCTGCTTGCACCAGGCTGTGAAAGCCAAGAGCAAAACTGAAAGCACTGTTGGAATGAATACACATGGGTTTATTTCTGGCCCTTCCCCTCTGCTGCGAACAGGAGCCCCAAGCTGAGGCTGTGTGTTTTCCCAAGGTGTGAAGGAAGCGCTCTGCAGGCTCAGTTTGTGCCCTGTGGGTTGCTACAAGGCACACACGTGCTGGCATGTCACACCTGTACCCATAGCATCACACCTTTCCATGCAGATACGCACCTGTACGTACACTTAGCTATACCCATGTGCCTGAAAGCGTTTGTATATCTGTTTGTTTATATAGATATGTAATGCTTTATATTGTACTTCCTCTCTGAGTGATGCAGTGGCACATGGCTGGCATCTTTAACTTGGAAAACATTTCGGTGAAAACAATCCCGAACTGTTTATACAACACTCGCTGAGAAGCAGATGAACATAAGAATGAAACATATGGTAAATTTAATACTGCCACTTAACGCAGAATTAATGCAGAAGTTGAGAAGCACAGGGAGTGGTATAAGCATCTGCTGAGAAGCTGTTGGAAGGAGAATGTCTGTCTAGCACTGTAACCAACCTGTAAGCTCAGTGCATGAGTTGAGTCGTTCAAGCTGGTGAGATGTGATGTCAAGGGCAGAAAGGGGAAGAAGGATTAGGTGAGTCACCAACAAGGTGCAGGGTGGGTGAGCTGGAAGAAGTTTATGTCGGGCTCTCACTTGTGAAATAACTGTTTCAGAGGAAACAGTGAGCTTGGAGAATAGTTAATACAGAAGCAGCAGCATTCACTTGTTCCGTTGCCCTTTTGATGGACCTGTTGATGTTACAGCGTGTGGGGACTGGTCCCAGTTGCATTTTCTGTAGTCAATAATGCAGGTCATGACTGTTATAGGTCAGGGAGCACATGACATGGTGTTGTGCCTGCAGCACATCTGTTTCTGAGATTTCTTCCTCCCCACCCCACCCCTTTTGTCTTTCTGTGTCCTTGGATTGTTCTAAGGCTATCAGCTGTGAAGAGCAGCTGTGGCATTGGGTGGTTGATGGACATTGAGTGGTTGATGCTCTGTAGTGGTTTGGGAAGTTTTCTGGGAAGACTGCAGGGCAGTAAGCTTGGGTAAAGAGACTTACACTGAAATTGTGCTAAGTGTGCTGGTTTGGGGTGGGAAGCTGTGAAACTGGGTGAGGATTTGTGTGCTCAGGTGGTTGGAACAGGAGAAACAAATGAAGGAATTGGAAATTGTGGGTAATGGGAATTGCCTGACAAGGATAGTGTTGAGGAGGGAAGAGGAGAGATAACTGGCAGTGGCTTAAATTTGGAAGTGAAGTCTGGGATGTTGTAATTCAGCAGGAGTATGCGTTTGGGAGGAACCATCAGAGTGGTTGAGGGACAGCTTTGGAGGAGGTACATCAACCACTCAGAATAAAGATGAGAAATCAAAGTTTTAGGAATATGTTCTCTCCAGTATCTGTAACTGAAACCAAAATCTTTTCATGCAGTCATTCTTCTGCTACCAACAAATGACTCCAGAACTCACCAGTGGTTTCATTGAAGCCTTAATATGCTTTGGACATGACACCGTGCTCTTACTGTCAAAGTGCAGTGCAAACTCGAGGAATAAACATCTGGTGAATCTCAGAGCTAATCACTATGTGGACATGAGTTTAGTAGTGAAATTTGTTTTGTTGGTTTGTTAGAGGCAGGACAGTAAAAATGCACAAAGAGCAGCATTTAAGTAGTGAAATCAGTTGTCAGTAAGTGTGAAATGGCAGAATGAAGTTGTACCTGAAATCTTCATTTTGTTTAGTGTATTCAGCTTTTTCTATATTCCCCAGTTTCCAACTCCAGTGCTGGGCCCTTCGGTGATTAAGTTTGTTGAATTCAAGCCTTACACACTGTGAAAACAAAGGCTTCCTACTTGTGAGTTTCCTGCTTGGTATTGGCAGCTGGGCCACTGAGTTTTTGAAGCTGTGATATGTATTGGTGAGAAGCAAAAATCAAAATCAATTATGTTCAATTAACAGACACGTGCAGGTGAAAGTCTTTGAGGTATACTTTCTCATTTGCAGCTTATTTCAAACAACTTTTTAAAACGCCTCTCTCAGAAGATTTTGAGTATGATTTGTGAACATCTTACTGACAGCTGGCTCATATCCAACATGTGGGCTGCAGATAAGAGAAACAGTTATGCAGCCATGAATTATGATCACACTTTCACACTTAAAACTCTTCCACAAAAACCTGGAAGTGCATTAGCTGTAGGAGCTGGGCTGCTCTGGTTAAGTCAGGCTGCTGCTTTGAGCTGGGTGGTTTTGAGGCTCACTGAACAGGCTATTAAAGGAAGCCTGGATGGAGCATGACTTCAGATAGCTCTAGATGATGTCTAAAGGAGTTTCGCTAACAGATTTCTTATTTTTTTGGCTAACATTTCTTGCTTATCTGGAGCAAATAAAATGTTAGAGTAGAATAACAGTGTTCTGTGAGACCAGCTCATTTCTAAAAAAATCAAAATGTCTTAAAAGTGCCTTTTCTGGTGCTGCAACTGCAAATAACTGAACTAAGGGAAAATACTGGTATTTAAATAAGTACTAAGAACTTTCCACTTTAAAGGACATACTAAAGAAGCATCATGTACATTTTTGTAAGGAACCTCCAGTGGCAGTATCAAGGAATTGTATTCAATTTGTTGTGATAATTATCAGGAAAAAAAATAGCCATATTAAAAGATGGCAAATCCTTCTATCCAAAAAATCAGAAGTCATCTAATTGACTGTTTCTAGGTTCCATGAAGCAAAGAATCTCCTGAGCTATTACTCTAAAATTTGGACTGAGCTCTGCTTGAATGCTTTTTGTAATCTTGTATTTTTAGTGCAGCATTAACTTACGCATTCAGTATTTTAGGAGGGGAGTATTGAATTAGGGTAAATAATGCACTTTTTGTTTCGGTCATGTGTGGCATAACATTCAGCTGAGCTGTAACAGGGATCTTTTTATGTCTTCGCTGCCCTCGCTGCACAGTGGCACAGCTTCCGCTGGGAATGGCACTGGTACTGCTCGCTTCCTGCTGTGTGTGACCTTATGGACAAAGCAGCACTGCAGAAGGTGGGAAGTGTTGCGGTTTCATGCCCTGGAGAGACCCTAGGGTTCCCTTTCAGTTCCTGGAAGCAGCCACGTGAATGAGAAAGCCATGATGTGCCTTCCTGGTGGTACTGCATAATGCAGGAGGGTAAGAGCGAAGGCTAGCACAGGCCTATGGCTCTTTGGTAAAGCCTAGTTCTGATTGATAGCTCTTTTTGATTATTTTTGTTTCAAACTGTTGGTTTGTACTTGTCAGTGCTAACTTTTCTTTCTTCACATCCATCATGTTATGAATTCAGACTGCTTTACTCATGCTCTTACTGATTGCAGCACCTTCCAAATTGATGCATTGGTGGATTGACACTACTGTCTTTTAAATGAAATAAACAAAAGTTTTATTTTTTCTTACTGTATAGGCTGAAGTCTTGACAGCATAAACACTGAGGTCAGTACAGTACAGTAGTCCTCCTTTATGAATGAGGTTGGGGTTTTGACACAGGAGGCAACGGTTGTTTAAATTGTTATGGTTACTCGAGGTTGCAGACTTCAGCTGTGAGGACCGATGGCAGCTGAAAGAATTCAAGTGGTGCAAACATGGTACTGTAGGTCAGGGTGCAGGCTGTGCTGTGATGTGGTTTGTAAAGATTCTGTTATTGTGGAACAGGCCCACCTATTTTTATAATAGGTTTTCAAATCCTTCAGATGTTAAATATATTATAGAAGAAGCTCTGCATGGATAAGCAAACTAATGGAATGGTTTTTTCATATTTAAAGACAACTGCAGGTGCCTGGTCAGTGCAAGGGACTTAGGAATTACATGATTCTTAGGCAGATGCTTAAATGTTTCTTAGCTCCAAATTCACTGCTCTTTCTTTGCACGTGCTCCAGTAGCTGGCTGTGAGAGACAGAGAACCTGTCATATTTCTGTGGTAGCACCATGATGCTGCTGTGCTTGGCTGTGGGCTCCTGCCCTGGATCTGTGAGGTGGTGTTTTGTCAGGTTCCCTCCAAAGCCCCAGAGATTCAATAGCCAGCCTAGTGGTAACAGCACTTTGATGTTCTTCTGTTGTGCAAAGGAGAGTGTGGATCTGTATTTTGGCAAGGCAGAAGGATGCGCTAGTTTGCCTTGAATGCCTGCACAGGTGTGTATGTTCTCCAGCACTGTTCAGCAAAGTCAGCTTAAGCAAATGATGGAGAAAAGAATATGGCAAAACATTGCTAAGTGTTGGGAGAAGTCCTTTAGTGTAAAGTCTTCCTAACATCATCTTGTTCAGAAAAGCATAGTGTGAGTGTACAGCGTGAGAACTGAGATGGGTCTGTCCTTCTGTCTTTCCAAAATCACCGGTCCTAAACTGATCTTCTATGAAGCAGTTAAAACAGCAGGTGTTAAGAAGGCTTGACAATAGGCACAAGAACTGCCTTGCTTACTATTTTGGCTCACACTGATGCATATTTAAACTTTGAAGGAAAAGCTCCTGGCTTCTAATGAGCCATAGAAATTAGCTGCACAAGTTGTTGACTAGTGAGCAGTGCATTTGTAGGAGAACGCCTCATATTTGGTGTCTGACTTCAGTCATTCCACAACCCAAGTTCTCATGTTGCTCCTGTGACATAAAGAAGCAGCACCTTGGATCTGCTCTTCCTGTACCAGGCAGTAAAGCCAGCAGGAGAACTGAAGAATCTGAGTACAAATGGTGTGTTATAGGGCTGATAATTGGCCTAGGAAAATACTTTCTTGTGTGCATGTCACCTGTGTCTTTGGAGGTTTGCTGATGAGTTTCTGGCTGCTGTTACCATTGGTTGGCTTTGACAACAGTGCCAGCTGCAGCCATCATCAAACATCACTTGATTTCATTACTCTAGTGAGAAGATAAAGTGAAATTAGAAAAGCTTGATATGTCAGATTTCCTGTATCCTCAAGGCTTGGATATGAGCCTGGCATGAAGATTCCCGCATTACATCGGTCAGATAACTTCCTACCACTCCAATACCCAATCCGTGTGCTGCAGGTTGGCAGTGTTCAGACTGCCTTGAGTGTGTTGGTCCTGAGGAGCTGTGAGCACCCTGCTGGCTGTCCTCCCAGGGAGGAGAGAGCATGAAACCAGTCCCATGTGCCCGCTGAAGTCAGCATGGTTACAACGTGATGCCCTGCTGTTTCCTGCCCTAGTCTCCTGGGGGGAGTTCTGCAAGGTTTATTTAACTTTGTTTCCAGACCTGTTTGGTTTACCTAGTTGGTCTCCAGTGCTAGTGATTTTTAGAAGCTCCAGGAGATGTTTTCTGCTTGATTTCATGAGGGAGAGCAAAAGCTATTGGCTCCTGCTGAGCAGAGGGAGCCTTCAGGAGCAGTTTGGGAGGAACAGAGTGGCACTGGGTGATCGTGGAAGAAAGGAGAAATGCTGATAATTAACATGGGTTTATTTGCATTCGAGGCATTGCTCATTTAGCTCTTTTGTGTCTAGCAGAACATCACTCATGCAAGGTACGTGTGAGGAGACAGGCCATGCCCCCTGTGTGTGGGGAGGGGGGTTTGGAGATGCCTTCTGCTCGCTGGGCCTGCAGCACTGTGAGCACTGGGAGGTGCCACGTGGCTGGCAGGCAGCTGACCTGGTCAGAGGAACGCAGGCGTGTGAGAGAGCAGATGGCTCCACAAGCTGCAAAGACAGCCCAGCTCGTCTTGTCTGCAGTTCTGTGGTTGAAATCTGGCTGGGGATGGCAGAAGAGAAAGTTGCTGTTGCTCTGTGACTGTTCCCATCTGTGATGGAACAAACTGGTGATCTCCATCCAGGTGAGCAGGCCGGTGTCCACGTCTGAGCACTGCCACATGCTAGAGACATGTGCCTGCCCTGCCTCCTGACGCTGGAAGCACTGCCAGCTTGGGGTTTGAGTGCACCTTTCTCTTCTCTTTTCATCCTTTCTTTCTCTTCTATTGCAGTTCAGAGTACTTGATAACAATTAGGTAGTTTTGCAGCATAGATACCTGGCTTTTCCAGGCTTGCCAGAGACAGACTTCTGCTTATCCAGGGCAGGTGATAGTCTGACCCCAACGATGTTCTTGATGGAGGGGCCTTGTTTGAGTTTATGGAGCACATGAAGCTACCTTCACCTGTTGAAATAGACGTGTTCTGTCTCTGGAAATGACAGAAAGTGAGAATGGATGGGGTGCCTCGTTGGCAGACATTTATGGAGTGGGACCATAGCCTAAAAGACCTTCTTAATGCCTCTCAAGGGTGGGTTCAGAAGTCTGTCTTCCTGCTTCTCTGGGTAAAGCCAGAAGAACAGTACTGAACTCAGCACTGATGTCCAGCCTGGTGACAGTAGGTGGGACATAGCTAGCTGAACTTGCAAAGTACAAATTCTTGGACTTGCTCCTGACATAAAAGCAGTGAAGTTCCTGGTTCCCTTCTCCAACTTCTTCATCTGTAGTATGCATCATGTTTTTCTGCTTGAACTTGGCAAGAGTTTGGAGTTGGTAAATAGAAGGAAGAGCATGTATATTCAGGAGAATTGAAGAAGAGGTGCCAGCTGGAATTGAGAGCATGAAATGTGGTCAGACTGACATTTTATACTATGTAACTTGGGTTGTTTTGGTCATTTCCTGTTCATTTCACCTTTGCTGCCTTCGATACCTGTAGGAGAGAGGACCTTGATGGTAGCATGTTGTTGGTACTTGCTTTAATATTATGCCAGCCTGTCTGGATAGCTATGTATACAGCTTCCACACAGCCCTTTTAAGCACAGTCATGTTAGTTCCGGTAGAAAAATACGGTTTGTACGTGCACATGTGTATTTAAATGTGTTTTTTTTTTTTTAAGTTGCTTGTTCTCTTAATAATCATTGCAAATCTTGTTTGAAAACTTTCTTATGCAAAGCAAAACAGTTTGCATGTTTAAATGTAAAATCAGTGAATATCTAAAGGCTGTAAAGCTAGATCTAAATTTTGCCTTATAAACAAATCTTTCTGAGGTGTTATCAATATGTTTAACTTCAGCCCTTCCAGAAATAAATTGCAACGACGTATCTTTCAAAAAGCTAAATGTGCTCTCGATGTTATGGCTACCAGTGTCTCTCTCCCCAAAACATGTAGTTACTATGTTGCTCTCAATTCCTTGTGTTGTTGTTTTTCCTTCACCTTGTGTACCTGACAGTGTTGGGGGCTTGTTTTTCCTCCCAGGAGCAGTTGGTCATCATGGCGACAATCTTGCAGAGAAGATACTTTCTGTGCTTCCCAAGCTTCCTGGCCACAAGACAGATGTGATGGTTAATATGGTGGAACTTACTGCGCTGCAGACTCCAGATGAAGCTTGCAGTGTTATAGCACCTGGCTGCTTAGCACAACCAAAGTAAACATTCTTTTTTCTTCCTTTATTTATTTTTTCTTTTTCTTTTAAGATGTTGAGTATGTTTGTTATTTTTTTTTTTTTTAAAAAAAGGAACAGAACAAGTTTTTTCTTTTAAACAAAACAAATGAAAAACAACTTTACAGCAGAAACCCATCTGGTCCCAGTTCTGCTGGAATATTGTCTGTTTCTATGTGTGCATTAAGTCAGTGGGCCAGATAAGACTCTCAAACATGTGAGATTCTCAGGACATTTTTAGATTTTGGTTTAAATTGCTATGATTATAATAGATTAAACCCTAGAAATTTTTCCCTGTGGTGTTTCTTTTTCTGCCTAAGTAACAGGCCATGCAGGCACGTAGGTGTGGCTGACTTCTTCCATAAGCATCTTTATATACAAGTTGTGTATATATAATATAATTAGATATATGTGAGCTGCTTGCTGAACTCTTGTTAGAGCACCTCTTAGCTTAAGGTTTTGTCGCCGTTTTCCAACACAGTACCTGTGGAGAGAGATAATTAAGCACAGATTGAGGTATGCAGACAGTTCCATAAGGGTCTGTTTTTTACTTAAACAAGAACAACCTAAACGCAGTAGCTTTGAACAACTGGACTTTGCTATATGTAATCTGTAGCTAAGACTTTGCTTGTAAGGTATGTTAGATTTGATGTTTCACTTTCTAACTTGATTTGTCCAAACTGAAACTTTCTGCAGCTTCTGTTAGTATTCATAAACCAGAAAACGCAGCAGGTGTTGGTTTCATTGAACAAGAAATATCTTTCTCTGCAGTGTTCTAAAAATTCATACAGTACAAAAGAGATTGAAAGCTCTCTTTTTTGGTACTGTTTCCACAATATAGTAGAACAGTGGTGGTTTTTTTCCTCCAAAATGGGCAATCAAATGTAATTTTCGTTCTTCTGCTTTGATTGCTTCTAGTTCTTCACACTTGCGCTGTATTCCATCTTCTTCCTGCACCTAAAATGCTTTGGAGAAGACTTTCCACTCTCTGACGCATTATATTTATTTTCTTATGGCCTCCAGATCCTTTGTCATCTTCCATCTCCCACACATGCTGTAACTGGGTCCGGTTTCTGAGTTCCACATTGCATAACAGTCTTTTTCCTCAGGAGCTGGAGAGGAAGCATTTCCTCATGTTGGTGGACTCAATGACAAGTTTCTGCTAGGGTGACTAACTTCAGTAAAATTTGTTCTGGTTTTCTTTTCTTCGGCTGCTTTCCAGTTATCTCTGAAGTAGGTGTCCTTAAGATCTGTCTATACTGCAAAGTAAAGAGGTCATTGTCCATGGCAGACATGCTGTGATAGTTGTGATTTATGCTAACTTTGATTAGCTACCACAAATAAAGATGATTTCTGGCGGTGGGGACTAGGAAAAAAAAACAACAGATATTTATTTCCCCAGGATTGTTGACCTGTGCTATCACTCCGTTGTTCCTAGCATTGTCTACGTTCAGATCTCAGGCTGAAATTACAACTTCAGTCTTCTCACTAGTCACATTGTTAGATCAACCTGCAGATTTCTGTTGTGTTTTAAGTTAGCTCATCATATGCATGCTGAGGTTTATTTGCCTATTTGCTAGCTAGTGGATGATGCCTCTATTAACAGTACAGTTACACTTCCTTTGCAAACTATGCTGTGGATACAGGTGGTTGAAGGGCAAAGGGATTTGCTTACAAGGCGCACAGCTGCTACTCTGCAAGTGAAGCAAAGCTGAATGGTAGCAACTGATACCGGGTACCAGGGCAGTAGTGTCATTGCCATACCAGTCTGTAGTAGCATCTTCCTCTGCAAAGTCATATAAAATCTGTTAAAGTGGAAATGTTTAAGAACTGTGTAGCTGAACAGTGATTTAAATAGCATTGGTCTTACCTTGGAGCAGAGCAAAGGGACTAGATGACCTTTTGAAATATCTCCTCTGATCATTGTTTGCAACTGAAGCGTTGAATGCCTGAGAATAGTCTCCTGACCAGAATGTGGCTCTGTACTCATCAAACCTGTCTTTCACTTTTTCTAACTATGTAGTGATTAGGAGTAGTTTCCAATTCAAAACATGCGTTTCCAAATCGACTTAAGTTGGTTGCTGAAGAGTACTAGAAAAAATGTCTGAATGGGTGGCTGAAAGTTGTACCTTCCATTCTGTTTAACAAGACTCTCTTCTCATGCTGGATTTCAAACTTCAGCATTAGTCATCTTTGCTAGTGTAAAACAGATGAAGTTCTTCTGGAGCACAGAATTTAAAATTTCCACTAATAAGTTTCTGTGTCAGTTACGTAAGAAATTCCATAGGATGTTCACAGTTCTTCATCAACGTGGTTATTGCCATTGGTAGCAGGCTGGCAAGTGTTTCTTGTAATTGAGAACTTGAGTCTTGATTTATATCTGTAGATGGCGCATGGCAAGGAGTGTTCCTCTGCTTGTAAATTTTCTGTTTACTCTGGTGAGTGAAAGTGAGGGCATCTTTCCTAGAAGCAAGACCAGTAAGGTAAGCTGTACTCAAGTGGAACATGGTCAGACTCTTTTATGTGAAACTTTGTGATCAGACTGACCCCATGTTGTGGCATTTCACAGACTTGCATATTCAGAATATTTTTCAGATGTTTTCATTATTTTCTTTCAAGTTAATATTTGAGCATGCCATGGTAGGGAAAGAGAGAGAGAGAGGTCTGCTCCCTCCCCACAGCTTGCTATATTTAACTTTTCCTATTGGAATGCTGCTCCAGCAGAAACATCTGGGCTCAGTTACAGAGTTAGCAAACAGAATTAATGAATAATTTATGGCTGGTCTGGTGAAATAAAGCAGGATTCTTTCCTCAAATCTAAGGAAATAATGGGCTTCTTTAAAGATTTAGATGAAAATGTATATGCCATATGCTGGTTAAGTTACTGTACTTTGAAGGTGTTCTCTTTGTGAAAAGGGAATTTCTTTTTCTTTATTTTCTTTTTTTTCTTAAAGACCTATTCTAGATTTCTTAATTTTATTAGTCTTAGTAACCTCAAAAATCTTGTGGAGTAATTGTTTGCCTTACTGTAATCACTGATGCATTGCAGCTCCATTGTGAAAGTTCATTGAAAGTTATGCAGTTTGAGAATTGTCAAAGTATTTTATTCATCTTTATATGCAGATGTGTATGCATGTCAAGAATGGAATGATTTGTACACTAAAAACACCCAATCTGGATCAGAACTGGTGGTTTCTGATTAAAAAATGATAGCTACCCTATCCTTTCAAACAAAAGATACGCAGTGGAAGTAGGAATGGCAATGAAACCTTAATAGCAGAGGTAGTTTATAAATATATATATAGATTGCAGCTTTCTTGTTGGTCTTTGTATTTTGAGAACCGTAGTGGTTTTGGAGGAATTTTTTTCTTTTCTAACAACTTTAGCATATATGCAGCAGCTTCCTAGGAGCTGTCTGCTTGGATGCGCGTCAAGCTCTCCATGTTCATTCACCATGTTGCCTTTAACAGGCCTTGCTCCTTTGTTTCTCATTCCAGCTATCCTGTGTTTTTAAGACGATACTTTTTCATGGGAAGCACCCTGCTGTCAGTACCACACTTACTGTGGTGGAGGCCTGCATGATGCCCTTTTCCACGTCTTGGAAGCTGGGAGCCTGGAGGCTCCATGGCTCCCTGAAGCAGCAAGCAAGGGTTCAGAGCCCTGCATCCTGGCCACAGGTCTGTGGCCTGTGAGAAAAAGAAGTGGAGAGCTGCGTGGTACTGAAGTGCAATTGAAGGAATTAAGTATGCACATTCTTTTTTTTTTTTTATCTGCTCTTATATTACCCAGGAACGCTTTTGATGTGCTCTCATATTGTGCTGAATAAATCTAGTACGGAATTTGTTTATGCGCATTTCAAGGACTTGCTGAGTAGAGATTTCTTAACTTTTTTTCCACTTTTGTTTCCTTTTCCTCAGTCTTTGTATACTTCTCAGAACTTAGTCTGTTATTAAAAGCTCAGAAAAAGACCAGTTTTTCATTTAAAATTTTTATGTATCAACTGCAATATACAAACAACCGTTGACTTCTTAAAGCGAGCATTTTTTTGTAGAAGTGCAAAGCTACAGCATTACACATTTCCCACTGGGGCTGCTACACCTGAAGCAATTCTATGAGCAGTGTAGTTGAGGTGCCTAGGCAGTAGGCTCCTACAAAGAAGTAGGAGCCACTAAATCCTGTGAATTTGCACTGGGGGAAAACAACGTGCTCAGAATGAGGTGATCTTGATGATGGGAGTGATTCAGGGTACATCGATATGCAGCCCAGATGTTTGAAACGTGGTGCTTGCAAAATCTTTCCGTAGATCTCTGAACGAGAGGTGCAAGCAGAGGTGTGCTGAGTGAGGAAGTCGGTTCAAAATTAGAACGTGGTTAAATTTCAGTGTCTCATAGGAATAGAAGTTGAAAACACACACTTGGAATCCTCCTCAGTCTTGAGGTATTTTGAACCAAACAATACTTTCATTAACAAGTACTAAAGCTCTTACAGTGCAAGGAGAGAAGAATGCCCTGCTTTGTCTTTGTCTTTACTCTTGTGCCTGATGGCGCAAAGCAAGATCTCTATTTGTCCTTTCTTTGGCACTGTGTCCTTCCCAATCCTCAGTTGTACTGGGGAGAGGAGGCTTCTCTAAGCTGTGTCCCCTTGCTCTCCCTTTCCCTGAGCTGGTGGAGAAGCAGCTCTAAGGACCTCTGTGAGACACACAGTATCCATTGAATAATCAGGTATGATTGTGTATGATGTGAATATGAGAGATTATTTATGCTTGTATAGCAATGAAAAGAGCAGTGAAAATTAAAACTGGAAAGGAGATAGTCTGCTTTTAAGGGAGTTAATAGGTTTTGGGTTGTTTTTAATGCCTGATTCTATTCTCTTAATTTTGTTGTTTTTACTTGGGAGCAAGCATCTAAAAGATATCTAACAAAGAGAGTGCTGTTTTTCTCAACATTGAATTAATTATACCCTAAGCTTTTGGGCAGATGGTTCTTAGATCTTTGTGGTATTTTGAATTTTAATTTTTAAGTATTTCTTTCTTTCGTGGCAGCTGCAGATACTCATTTGAAAAAAAAATGTTTTGCGTGCATATGTTTAAAAAAGCTTGTAATAAGATAATCTGGGATGGTGTTATTCTTGAATGAGTTTAGAGTTTATGGCATGAATTAGTTTTCCTTTCTGGAATGTTAATATTAAAGAGGAAAAGTTAATGCTGCAATAAGAAGATCCAGATGACGCGAGTATTGCTTCACATTCATTAAGAAGCTCGCAGAGGAGGAAGAATAAACCAAAACACTGGATGGCAGAGTTCTTTGAAATGGGAAGAGGGAGCACAGTGCCTGGTAAGCTGCCTCCTGCCCTGCCCAGCAGGCTGGCGGGGTTTAGCAGCGGAGTGCCCATGGGGCTGGTGCAGGACCCTGTCCGACCTTGCACTGAGGGGCTGCCCAGCTCGTGTGCTGCCAGCTGCTTCCCCCTACTGGGAGGCTGCCTGCCTCTACTCCTGCTCCTGTGGAGCTCTGCTCAGCTCTGGGGGGTGGATTTGAATTCCAACTTATCAAAAAAAAAGCCCCAAACCAGCCAACCAAAAAACCCCACGGCAATCCACCCATGTACAGCCTCTTCCTGTCTGTGTTTCTGACCAAGATGAGCAGCACTGTTAGGGAGAAAAGGAGATCTTAACTGCAGGATTTATGAAAAGCAGAGAATTGCCTAAAGCATAAAAGACTTTAAAACTTTCCTTTTTGGAAAGGACAGGAGAAATGACAGCCCAGCCCTGTGCTTCTGGAACTCCTGCTGTACCACTTAGGTTCATTTCCAAGGAGACAAACTGGCTTTATAGAGCTTTTCTGCTAATACCTTTTGCCTTTCAGCAATCCAGCTGTGAGATGCTTCTTTGAATGGTGGATTGGGAAGTGGGAATGCCCCAAATATAGCACCCATCTCACCACCATGTTTCTGCCCTGGCAGTCTTCGTGCTGACCATTTTACTTTACTCATTCGAGCTCAGAGCACACCCTGAAACAAGGACTATTCAGCGTTTCCTTTTGTTTGAAATTTCTCAAGGCATCTTCTTATTGGGAATAAAAGCCCTGCCTGCATCAACTTCTGGGCTTTGTCAGTCAAGACAAGCATTCCAGGAGGTGCTTTCTGCTCAGTTTCAAACCACTCTGAGTCAAATGAACATAATTGACTGTTGCCACAGGATAAGATGAACAAGCTGATAAGATTTATTATATCTTACAATAAATGTGTATATTTGCCCAGATCCTTTCAACACAGGACCTCCTTGAAATGGAAAAAAAGGAAGGGGTGAGAGGGGTGTACAATGGATGGAAAATTCTAGGAAAAGGTCAAGATCTCTGTTTTGCCTGTGCTGTGTAACATGCAGCATTGCTTGAAGGCCACACTGCTGTTCTGCAAAACCTCAGTTGCTGCAGTAGCTAGTTGGTTGAGTAACCAGTGGAGGAATCGTGTGAAGATTCTTTAGATCCAAGCAAGTTCCTACCTAATAGGTGCCATGTTTTTTAATTGCCTGCTATGGCAGGCCTCTGGAGCCTTAGAAGTTGTCTTCTAGATAAGAGGAAGCTTGAGGCTTATTTTTCTTGAGATAAAGAATGATTTGGGCTGACAAGCTCTCAGCATTAGCTAGGCAGTTCTTCCTTATCGGTGTCTCTGAGCCCACAAAAAGGAGTTCTAGGGGCAGCTGGCAAGCTAGACTGCTTGAGATTTCATTCGCTTTGCTCTAAGGACCTTTAACTGCACTGCCTTTCTGAGCTACCTACCTAGGCTTACTGGATTTTCAGCCGGAATTCAGTTTACTGTTTTTTTGTGGTTTGTTTTGTTTTTTCCTAGGCTCTCTAACAATCCCATAGCCACACTCAAGATCAGTCGTTTTGAGATGTAGGTATTGGTACTATCTGCTCACTGAAAATGGCAAAATCAAGAACTTTGTGCTTAATTTTTTGAAGACATATTCTTAGTTCTTCTGGAGAAGGATTCCCCATATGTCATCTCAATATAATCTTGTTTATTTTAGTACTGTCATTAAGTCCCAACTTTGATTTTTCCTTAGTCCATGGAAAAGTACAACAAATTTGAGTTATCCAGATGTTGTCCAACCATCAACAAGTCTCTGAGTACTTGTATCTTCAGCTGGTTAGCACAGCAAGGTAATAAACATCAGTAGGGAAATTCTGTGAGTACAGCTACTAAACTAGGCTATTTTCTGGCTGTTTCCTCATTAGCATTGCTCTCTGTTGTGCCATTACCTTGCAAGATGTAAAGGAAGACAAAGCCCTTTCTGAATAAAGAGATAAAAAGATATCTGCAGTCAGAACAGAAGGAATGGATTTTTATGTTGCTTAGGTTAGTGTTTTTTTGGCAGTCTGTAGCAGTTCTTTTAAAACTGACATCCCTTCCTTGTCACCTTAATGCCTTTGACTTTTGTTTGTATATTTTGCTAGATTCCTATTCCCCTGTGTAAGTCTGCAAACTGTTTTTCCCTTGGTGTGGCTGCAGTGCATTTTCCTGCAGATGTATTAGCAGCTCAATAGCAGCAGGAAGACTGTGTCTGTTTAAGTAGACTTTATGAATCTCCAAAGCGGGCTCCAATTTTTCTTGTTTTACAGTGTGATCCTCCCAGCAACTGTTTCTTTGGCTGACATTGTGAGATTTTTCTGAGACTAGCTCTCACTCACCTTGGCCAACTGCCTTCATGTTTGCCTCCTGAATGACCTCAACAGCGAGGTTTTAAAATGCAGTGATATGCGTTGGCCTTCCTACATTCTGTGGAATTACTTTTTTGCTGTTCAACCATAGTGCCAGAACAGGGAATTTTTAGCTTATCGTTGTCATGCTTTAAAGTAATTCTGCTGTATCTTACAAAGGGGAAAAATCTGACAAAATACACTGATGAGAAGAACAAATGAAAGCTTCTCATTTTGATGAGGAATCAGTGCTGGGATAGGTAACAGTATTTTCTGCTGGCAGCAGGTTTGCTTGCAAGTTTTGACTATGTAGTTGAGATTCTTTCAGAATTCCAAGCTTAACATGAAACAGGAGTCAAAGCTTATGCAGGCTAAAATTCACATGAAGTGAGCTATTTATCTGACAGAGCTTTAAGGCTCTTTTACTCTGGAAAGCAGCCACAATCTGTGCAGAGAGAAATAATTATTTGTTTTATACAAACATACTTATATGACTATTGATTTTTTTCTTTTTTCCCTAATGATTGAGACAAAAATCCAGCCTCATGTACTGCTGTGTAGCACAGTTATTTGAGGTTCTTCCCTTTTGCAGAGCCCCCAGTTCCTGGATTCTAGCAGGCCGCTAGCTTATTTCTTTGTCCTGTTCTTCTTTACACCTTTTCATTTGTTTCTTCTCTGAGATCATTCTGTGCCAAAGGTACATGCACTTTATGAGGAACTTACGCAATCTGAAATGCTTAGCAGTAATGCAGTCAAGTCAGTTTCTGTCTGTGTTTTCCAGCCAGCCTTTATCCTTTTGCATTCTTTTTGCCAGGTGCATGTCTTAATCTTGCCCTTAAAAAATTCATTATTTCAGAAGACCTTTTCCAGGTGTTTTCTGAAAAACTACAAAATTGTCTTTCATTGCTTTTTATGCCTGAAAAATTGGAGCTCTTCTTCTAACTATGGGAGAAGAGCTACCTTCTCATCTCATTGCAAAGGAGAGGATTTCTTGTTTATTAAGGTTTACCACCATCTTTGACTAGTAGTTTTCTGTTTCATTTGTCACTCTGGCCATTATGAAGTAGAAGGAGTGATTGTAGCAACTTACTATTGCAAAGGTGTCCCAGATCTTACTGGTATTTGAGTGAATTAGTTTTCCAGTGATCTCAGATCTTTGGATTGCAATTCATAATGTGGAGCTCCCATACATACCTCTCTCTGTGCATCTTGTTTTTCTAGAGTGTAGCACCTGAGGTGGGTTTTGCTGAGTTTTAGCCACTCATAGTTTCAAAAGCAACAGTGAAAATTTGACTAAACTTTGCCAGTTTTTATGCCCTGATTAACAGTGGCCCGGAAGTGATCTTTCTGTGAACTCTGGAAGACTGTGCTAAACTGTACACCACCTGATTTCCAGAGATTGTGAATGTATTTTCTAAAATGATCTTCGACTAGGAAAGACCACTGTTCACTGTGGGAGACAAAAGGTTTACGGTCTTACCTAAATCTCTCCATGATTATGCTTACTTAAATAAGCAACCAGAGAAAGAAATCCATTCTGAGCCATTTTCAGTGACTGGAAACAGCCGCAGAAGACACACTGGATATGTATGCTTTATGTGGATGCTTGAGCTCCAGTTACCCCTTAGAAAAAGGAAACAGACTTTGACAGAAAAAGCTTAGGGTCTTACTAATGACACGGTAATATGCCATGGCTTCAAACACTCTTTGCACAGGTCAGGAAATACCATCAATGATATGGTTGAGTTTGATTGAGTGGGGGAGCGTGGCAGGAGGAGAGGAATTAAACAGCACCCAACATACTTATACAAGCCCTTTTTAGGAGGAGGATGCAATGTGGATAATGAATGACTACAAAAAGCCACTTAATATCCAGAGATTTTGGATTAGGACAAAATTCTACTCTCCTTACTCATTCTGTGGTAGGCAGAAGTCTGTCAGGGAAGGGGTGTGAGAAGATATCCAGAACACTGAGTGGATGTATGCAATGTAGACAGAAGTCCTTATCTCGTTCTCTGTGACAGATTAGCCAGAGTGTGGAAGTTTATAAAAATGAAAGCTGAAGGCTGGAGCTTTATTCTTTCTGAATAGCTGTCAGTTTGATTTTGAGGTCTAGAATTGGCCATATTAGGCTTGCATGAGATCTGAAGAAGCTAGGGCCGTGTGTGTTCGTTGAAACTATGACAAATATGCTACTTTGAAGTAAGAGAGAAGAGTAAGGAGGACATCAAGGGTCAGGCCCTCAGTTCATCTAAATTTGCTTCTCCATTGCAGCTAGCAGAGAATCTGGCCCTGCATGTTGAAACAACACATCTTTAAGATGTAAGGTCTGTTTCTGATTATTTTTTGCGATTTATTTTAGGTCTCAAAGTCTCTATTTGAATACTTGTTCTCAACTCATAAGGAGTATATCTTTGAATGTTTTAACAACTCTGTCACATGATTTCACAAGAAATGTGAATTTTTGCTCTTCAGTTTTTGTGGTAACCAAGTCACTTCAGAAAGGATTGTCTTTCGTTCTGTGATGAAGATGTGTTCATGTACATTAAGCCCTCAAAATGGTGTTGAAGCTCACAGTCTAGTGAATTCCTAGTCAAGAGACTGCTTGTGTAATGCTGGGTTTTAGGCTAGCAAATGAGGGAGGAGGGTCAAAGGAGACTACCAAAAAGTGGCCTTGTAAATTAAAAACATTGAGGAGAGGGAATTCCTGGCATTCCATGGTATCTGGATTTATTTTCTTACATTTCTCTAATAAGAAAAACACACTTCAGATATGTTCTTGGTAAGCGTTTTCACTTGTATCATCTATCTCTGCTGCAAAAAGTGACCTAAAATATATTGTCTTTACATGCCTCGAGGACATCCATTGGATAACTAACCAGTGCATCTGTAAAAGTAGACTTGGCACTCCCATGCAATCCCTGGATATAGATTCAATTGTCAGCACCTCATTACTAACTGTTCCTTCGTTGGAATCATTTTTATTAAAATAACCTTATGCAATAGCTTTAAAACATGGAACAGAATGCTCTAAAGTAACCTATTATGTTACATGTAGTATTCCCAAGTAATACATATGTTGTAAGGATCAGACTTTATTTTTAGCATAATTCATTTGCTTTGTCCAAAAACTAAATTAAAATCCCTGACAAGTAACTCTTTAATATACACATTTTAAAGAGTTACTTGGCAAGAGATTTGCTATACCTTGTATTGTATGAAATCCTACTCAGAAGCTTTCAATTAACTTGATTCATGCAGTAACTCGGTCTGGCATTCTGCATAAGCTGTCCTGCAGCTTGTTGGAATGAAACATTCTACAGAACGAGTTCGCTGGAATAAAGGCAGCCAGCTGAAACTCAGACAGACTGATGGTTATGAACATTAGGAAGTTTTAAGGAATTGCATGCATGCTTTTCTTTTGCCCCTGCAGAGACTGGTGAACAAGTTAGAGAAGCAAGAATGAATTTTGTAGTAATACTGGAATGGTTAAAGTCTGCATTATTACAGTGACCAAGAGGGCTGAGGCACGTCTGGGAAGCTTTTCAACGTCAAGCTTATTTTGGTGTGCCAGCTGCTCTGCAACGGAGTGATGTTGTGGAAGTGTCCCCACCATCCTTCCTTTAGCTCCTGTCTCTTTTTCTGTAGATCTTGTTCTTTCCTGTTGCTGCAGCAGAAGATGAGCAGTCTGAATCTGGTAGCTCTTTCCTCACTGCAGGTCTACTGCCTGCGGTTCTGCATGGTGGGACTGGAAGCCAGCTCTCTTGCTGCTTTGCTTTGGCAGCTTCATGGCTTGATTTGCAAGGCTCAGTGAGGCGCTGTCACAGCCCCCTCTGACTTCTTCAGCATCTGTGACTGATTCTTTGGCCGTTTCTGAACACATTGCATGAAATGGCAGCTTCCTTCTTGGGATAGATACATCAGAGCAACTCTAGTTTCTCTTTACCTTGTGAAGTGTTAGCTATCCACATCTGACTAAGTGGAAAACAGAATGGGTCAGATAACAACAAACAATTCTCCTTCCAACAGAAAGAATTTCACTTAGTGATTGTCAGTGATTTGTCTTTTGTTTGTCTTGAAGGAAGCAGACTGGCGTCAGTGTTCATCTTTATGTTTGGTTGCTTTGTGTTGGGCAGTGCTCCAGTTGCTGTGGTGTGCTCTCTTGTTTGGATCAGCCTGTCTGTAACTGTTGTTCTGGGAACTAAGGATCAGGTGCTGCTTCTGCTTTTGAGTGGTGGTGGACAGGCAGTATAACCCATTCCTTTACTTAACGATGACATCTCTAGTCTATCCAGCTTACCCTTCTGCATGAGTCCCTTTGAGAAATCTTCAAAGCCTTCCAAAGAATATGTCACTGAGCGGAAAAGAAAAAGGAAGGATTATTCCCAGACCTTGTCCTGTCAAAGCAGAGAAGCTTAGTCCAGAATACTTGGCAAGAAGTGAGGATACTGCCAGCTTTCTGGAACTGAGACCTATTTTTGCAAATCCAAGTGGAATGCATAGCTATCCACTGAGTGCCCCAGTAATTGCTTAAGAGCTCTTATAGTACTACTCTTTGAAGGACAGGAAAGTTTTAGCATGGCAAAGTGATTTACGCCCTGTCATTAACGCTCTTCTGCAGAGGTGCCTGGTCAGAAGCTGTTGTGGAAGGGAGAGAGCCCTGCTGGCTGTTTAATGGATTAAAATGATAATGGTATGTGTTTTGTTTTGTTAAATAGCACAATTAAAACAGGGAACAGATGGGGTTAGAGGAAGGGTAGAGTTAAAATGTTTTGAACAGTACTGACCACATCTTAGAGCTAGGACTCTTTGCTCAGTTGATAGTTAATCTGCTTTTGTCTTTGCACTGAGCATGCTCAAAATCATGTCTGTGTGCAAGATCGAGCTTAGTGGGATTTAATACTGTAAGGATTAGTAACTCCTAAATATCAGTCAGCCTTTGTCAAAACCAGTCCTACTGTCGGGAGAAGCATCATGCTTGCTTGCTCTTCCTCTCTGAGTTAATCTGCTAGCGCCCTCTGCTTAGAGTGGCAGCAGAAAGAGTTGAAAGTGATTGAACCTTGTGTAGTAGATCAAAAAGAAGAATCCTTAGAAAGATTAATCCAATCTCAGTTTTATTGCTACACTTGACTTTCAATAAAGTTTTTGAGACAGTCCAAGTTTTGAAAGAGATCCACTGAAATTCATATGTTTTAAGACAACCTGAAGCATTCAGTTTCAAGATAATAATAATATGAAATCATAGACTTCAGAGGTCCTTGAAACTGATGAGTAATTGTCATAACAGAAATTCAGGCAAAGGTGGTGTTCTTTTTCTCCTTGGTGCAATAACCAGGCACAGCTTCTGCTTGCGCAACTGATGCTTCCCTCTGGCTCATGCTTCAGCCTGGTGAGCAGCAGCAGAGCTGTGCGAGTTCCTTCTTCTACACTCCTTATCTTCCTGGACCTGCCTTTGTTTCCTGGGGACTTGCATCAGGGTAGTGTCTTTCAGCATTGGCGTTGCAGCAAAAGGATACTACAGTTTGCACAGTGATCACATACTGCTATTAAGCAGCCAGCCTTGTGCAAGGCATCACTGGCAGCCGATTTGGTAGAGTGTGAATAGAGCTGGCTTCCAAAGTGGAATTAGGGAGAGCCTGGCCTTTTGCCATCCATTTTGCATCAGTGCTGCTGCTTCTTCCAGTAGCTCAGCAGGAGCAGCTTTACTTGTTTGAAGGAATTCTACCCCACAACATTTAAGAGCTGAGGAAGAAATAATTTCATAGCAATATCAGCAACCATCTGAAACAGCAAAACTAAGAGCCAAGTCTGCTTGCATGGCTCCCAGCGTGTGTACACTACAGTATTATATTTAAATGAAAGACTTCCAAAGAGAAAGGAAGCTTTGGTGTTCTGGTCAGTGCAGAGTTTATTAACCCAGTTCAGGCTTCTCATAATTCTGTAATTTGCAGGTAACAGTAGGGGACCTTTTTTTCCTCTCATGACACAGTGTATGTAGGGGA
Source organism: Penelope pileata (assembly GCA_013396635.1). Taxonomy (NCBI): domain Eukaryota; kingdom Metazoa; phylum Chordata; class Aves; order Galliformes; family Cracidae; genus Penelope; species Penelope pileata. Next base: position 864,148 of record WBMW01005327.1, read on the forward strand.
CCATTTTTTCCCTCTTCTTTTTCCCTCACCTATAGAACTGATCTGGTTTTGTAGCTTTGTTAACGCTGGCATGGGAGGTCTGCAGAAGGATTCCTAGTTGAGAGGTAAGTTAGTCCAGGAGTTGCAGAGTTGTTGCATGATCCTTGGTCCAAAAGCAGGTCCGTCTTCATCTTAAGAGCTGTTGTATTTGTGACAGGCAGAACTAAGAACAAAGGAAAGCCTTATGAGTTTGTGTGTGTAACATAACACATTGCTGCTGTGGGCTAACAACAATCAATGTGGACTTCAGGTTTATGTTGCTTGCAGCAAAATGCTTACTATATTACAATTTTGGGGTGTATTTTTACTCCATCTGTAGAATATTTGACTAATGATTTTTCTAAACATTTTGTTGATTATATATTATTTTCTAGAAGGTTAGTAAATTCAAAACTTATCTATGAAAGGAATTACTACCTATTTTACAAATCCTCTTGTTAAGAATTCTGGCTCAATATCTATATGAAGCTAAGAAAGAAGAAACAGTGTAGTTTAGGGAAACTACCTTCATGTTTCACAGCATACAGTCCAGTTGAATGCTCCTGATTATATTACTTCCTTATGTTTCACCTTTGGTTGACCTTGAAGTTTACAGGTTCAAGTGGATATTAATGATCTCAGGAATAGCTAAAATAAACAGAACACAAAGGTGATGAGAACCCATAGCTTCCCAAACTATTTGTTGGATTGTGTCATTTTATTTTTAACACAGGAAGGTGCTGTATTGTCTGTCTCTGATTAGGGTAAACATTGTAGAAATGCCATCAGTCTAAAGGATTATTAAATGTGACCATATCAGTTCAAATACATACAGTAAATTCTATTGCAAAAAAATTTCTGGATGTTTTCTAGGAAGTTTTTCAAGTATCTGTTATGCTTTTTACACTAAACGACTGTTTTAATATTAGGCAGTATGGGCAATCTATGTTACTAGTCTACTTAAATGTGAATAGAATAAGAGCATTAGCTGTCACTTAAATTCATTTTTCTTTTCATACACTGTGTGTGTGTCTGCATGTAGCCCAGTGGTCACTCTTCTGCTGTCCTGAACTATTTTTTTGTTTTGATTTAATGCACACTAGTGCCATTGGTTTATATCAATACTCTGATACTGGAAGAGGTGAAGAGCAGCATTGCTTTACTTCTCTATACCATAATTCCATGGGCAGCTGCATTGTCTCATGTGCATGGTTGTTACCAAGTAAGGTTGTTTCGTGTCGTGGGTGCTCAAGGATGTTAAACTCTTCGGCTTTCTGAAGCCAAGAACCTTCTTGTGTATGCATTGAGATCAACATGAAACAAAGATGTGGTTAGGATGCTTGTCCCTACAAGTTTACATGATGCTTGGGTTGAGGAAATGTTTGATAAAAGAGAGTGGCTTTGTTGCTGGGTTTGGCACGTTACGAACCTGCTTCAGATGGTGGTTGACCACAGCTGTCAGACTTGTGTATATTCTATTTTATAAGTATATCCATCTGTAAAGTAGATCTGCGAATAAGCCAGCAACATTAGGTTTCTCCCTCTTCCCTCCACCCCCACCTTTTTTCTTTAAAAAGGCAAAACATAGAATGCTGTATTATCATTTGCTTTGGGGGGATTTCTCCCCCCCCCTCTTTTTAAGCAGTTCCTGATGTGAACTGAATCCTTGCCAAACTTTTAAATAATTAATTCTTAAATTTTATTACAATACACCTGTGGGACAAAAATACGTCAAAATTTAGGAGTCTGATTTAGTGTCCATTATCTATGAAGCGAGGAGGAAGGGAATTCAGCCCTACCAAAAAGCTCTAGGTAAACAGAGCAGCTTCTGGGCCAGTTTGGGATTGCTGTGCTCATTGTTTATAAGAACCTTCTGACTTGTTTGTTTTTGAGTTCTCCCATGCTCCACTGATAACAGAGAGCATATTTCTTTCTGGTTTGGGGTGTAATGGTCAAGGTTTTGTTGGAACACAATAGTTCACAGGAAACATAGCAGTTTTGCTACTTCAAATTACAATGTTGTTTTAAAAAGCTGTTTTGAGATGATTCACAATTCTGGTCTGTCTCAAACAAGCTTGTGATTTTTTGTATTCTTAGGTTTTTTGTTTTTGTTTTTTTTTAATTTTGCTACTATGTCTGTAGAAAATCCTGTCCCTTACTTCATAATCTTCATTGTAAATGTGAACCAAAGCATTGTGCCCCTGTGATGTTCAGTAGTAAATGCAAATTCTTTGCTATTCCTGTTGTCTTAGTTATTGGTCATGTCTGGTGAACCTCTCTTCTTCTAATGGTAGTTAACAGTCTGTTTTTTCATCCTGCATCTGAAAATGATTGCAAAACTTAGTTATCTTGGATGCATTTGCAGTATTGCCTAAAATGTCAGTATCTATAGGCATACCTTTATTGAGTTAAATACAGTCCCTTGAAGTTGGTTACTGTTCCCTCTTTTATTGCTGCTTTAACCAACTTTCCTGTGTGCACTGGATGACATACCCTGAGCCACCGCTTTCAAACAGTAACCCTATATTCTGCATGCTTGCATTGGTCACATCCAGCCAGCTTGATGAGAAACCAGTGATGAAGGAAAATGTGGGATGCGTTCCATGGAGCTGCTGTGCTGGTGCCCAGCAAAAGGCTGTTAAAATCTCATCTATTTTTAGTGATTGTTTGCTGTATCTTTAGATTTTTTTCTTTTTCAAACATAGGTTTTTATTGCTTGTGTCTTGTGCAGAAAAGAATTTCTAATTGTATAAATTGATGAAATGACTAAAATCTAGTAGATAATATATTGGTCATGTGGGGCTGTGTTCCTGGTAGGAATGCTTTAACATTATTTAACAGTACAGAAACATTTACAGACTAAGAAATACTCCTAGTTTGGACGTAGTGAATACTGAAGTATATCATGCAGGCAGGGCTTTTAGTTTTCTTCTTTGGGAGGTTAAATAGTTTGCAGAAATAAAAATATAGAAAATTCTCTTAGATAATCCATTTGATTGTAGGATAATTTATTTTGTGCTTAGCTCATGAAGTAGTGAAATATCATCTGAACTTGGTAATGCACTTTAATTGACGGATTAATTTCTCATAGCTTGTTCCATCAATTAACCAAATAAATTGTTGGTTAGGAACCTCCATACCAAGCTGCTATTTGAACTTGAAAGAATTGTGGAATATTGTAGCCCTGGATTATTTGTAGCTGTTGTTAGCTGTAAAGCCTGTCTCTATAAATGTTTCGTATGGTTTTTGTTTGCCACAACTTCTGTACTGTGGAAGAGCTGAAAGAAGAAATGCTAAAATCTGCAAAAGTCCTACGTTGGGACTGCCTGATCCAGCAGCAAGTCAGTTTATCCTGACTCTTTGTTATTCCTGCAAAAGAAATTTGTGGCATTTCTCTTGCACAGAGTAAATAATCGGGGCACCTTTAATTAAAATATATACATATTTTCATGGATTGGAAGAGTGTGGTAGGTTTTTTTGGTGTGATCCTATTTTAAAGTATTTGTCAGTCAAGGTTTATTACTTTTTATCCCTGCACCTCCTGCTTTCTATTTCAATCAACACAAATACTGGTGGAGCTTTCTGACAGATTCTTGTCTGTTTTTCGTTGTTGTTTGTTTGTTTGTTTTGGTAGTGTGATTATTGCTTTAAAATTACTATTTGCAGTGTAGAAAAATGCTAATTTCAAATAAAACCTTATTCATTGTTGAAGCAGAAAAGTTGGTGTCTTAGCAGCACTCCCCATGACCTTAAGTGAATCAATTGTTTTATCAATCAAATTATGCTCATATGAGTTAACTAATTACCTTAATCTTGATGTGACACAGCCTTCCTTGAGTATATGCAGAAAGGAGAGAGGAACGAAGGGTCTGTATAAACATCACATGCAAAGGCTGCAGCTATCAGCCTACCATTAGTCCTTTATCTAAGAGGCTCTTGGCATATAAATCAAACAATAACTTCTCAGTTTTGAGTCTGTGCCAAAGTACACATCCATAGTTGAGTCTGCTGCAGATTACACCCACCAAGTGGCTTGAGGGCTTTGAGTGAAACTGGGAAATAATCTTTAAATTATTCAAGTACACAGTTATGCTTTTTAATGTTGGCCAGCAGACTTTTTTTTTTTAGTGTCATTTGCAAGTTCTGAGCATAAAAACCATTGTACAGAGGGCCATTTAACAGATATTTAAGTGGGGATTTGGGAATAGTGTTTTTGGCTGAATGGTTGTGAAGAGCTTGACTTCAAGAGCAGTTTTGAGTGTTTTGCTGTGTAGCAATATAATTACTCACCTGTGGTGGGGGTTATAATTTGCAGTGATCCTTCTGCAATTTTCTGCAAGCGCAATACCAGGATTACATTAGCTTTCCCTTTATCTTATTTTCTAAGGTTACGGTGCATTGGAAAATAGCTCAAGTTCACACTGCCTGTGAGATGCTGAGCAGATTTGCCAAATATATAAAATGTTCAATGGCAGAATTACAGTGTGCTGTTAAGAGCTGTTTTGAAACTTCAAAAACTTGTTATCTGACTCTCTTAGAAATAAGAAGTATTGAGCCATTCTGACACGATAAACCCAGGATGTGCTATTTACCTTGATCCAGAAGAAAATATTTTGGTTTTTGTGTTTTTCTTAGAAGGCATTGTTGCATGTTCCATTGCACATGCGTTGTTTAGAAAAGCAAGTGCATGTGCTCTGGGTGTGCATAAATACAAAGTAATGCTACAGACCTAAGTCCTAAAAATACTGACAGCTCTTTCTGTATAGAACACTGTAGGTAAGTTATATTAGATCTGGTTGGTCCCTTCAACAACAGAGAGGAAGAGCTCCTTGCCCTTAACACAGCTGTGTCAGCTCAACACTGTGGTACCCACCCGCAGCACAGAGACTGCTCAGGGCCGGGGCTGTGAGTGGGGCCTGGACACAGCCAAGACGTGGGATTGTCCCGCTGCCTTGCATGCACCGGAATGTGCAGCATGTCTGGCAGAGGCTTGGCATGGCTTTCAGAAGCAGCAGGGGAACTGGAAGAGAGATGATGTCTCCTGATGCCCCTTGCTCCAGGCTCATGGCCAAATTGTTGTGTCTTACCACACTCTTGTGCTTTTCTTTGGCTTTTCTGAATTTGAAGGGCATATTGCCAACATCCGGGTTGTCTTTTGTGGTAGCTGCCTTCCAACAACCGCAGTGGTGGGTTATGATGCACTGTGCACTGAGCATGGGCGTTGCATCTCCTTCAATCTAATGTGAGTTTTTGCAAGGGATACATTAGCAGAGCGCTTGCTTTTTTTAGCAGCCGTTTGGTTTTAGGCAGCTTTGTGGTATTAATGAAGCTCTAATTTAATCTGTACTGACTTTTTTCCTCTTTCCTCTTGTGAAAATAGACAAAGGTAGCTGAGCTGTAAAGCTGTGTAGACACAGAGTGAAAGTTTTGCTGATACAGTAACCACAGAATCTGTCCCAAGGTGAGACTATCACAATTGTAACTGAGATTCTTTTTTTAACTATAAAAGTGCAAACGTGGGTACTTTGTCATGCTGAAGTGCCTGCTGGTTAATTTTTGAAGCCCACTCAGTGTTGTTTTCTGTAACATACTCAAAGCCTGTGTCAGCAAGTTGCTCTTTGAAATCCTTTCTCCAGGTGCAGAAATAACCCCAATTGCTAATTTTTTCCTCCTTAACATTTTGCTCCTATGACATCCTCCGCATCCTGGTACTTGCTGTTTCTGATGTAGGCTATGCTTTCACCTGACCCTAGGCAGTTTAAAAACAAAAAACAAAAACAAACCAATCAATCAACTAAAAAAACCCACTAAACTTTACAAAGTCATCTTTTTCTTTCTTGGTTTCAGCTACAGGGGATCTGGTAAGGAAGTTGGATGTAGATACTGGCTTCTCAATTTGGCCTTTGAAAAGGTTACAGAAGAGTCTTGACCTGTTTTTCTGTAAGCCTGGGGACACTGCTGGGGTTGCTTGTAACTGAATGAAAAAGTTTCTTATGCCAGTGTATCATGAAGAGGAAACAGGATGACCTGAATTTGTCCTGTTAAGTAAATCAGTCTAGGCAAAAAAAATCAAGTGATAGATAATGTGGATGTCAATTTCTTGTATCCTCCTTGACTTAAAATTAGATCATAATAAAATAATTTGCAGTAGCTTGCCAGAGTCTACAAATGTGGCTAATAATTTCGGTGGTTGGACAAGTGTGTTTGACTTGTTTTCATTTGGTTAAATATACATGCTGCTTGAAGAAATGCATCACAAAATTAATGTTGTAAATACTATTATAAATAATGTCATAAATACTGGTGGCAGATCTGAAAACAAAATTGTGAATGAGGAATGCTCTGTCAGTGAATGGGCATGTTTTCGAGTGTGGTCTTAATGCTTCTTGACCTTCTGCTCTTGCTTTAGTGACCTGAAGGACCATATTTTAATAACTTACTGATAGCAGACAAGACCTGGAACAGTAAGAAAGTAAATATCTTTCTGTAGTGGTGTGAAGCAAGAGAAATATCATTTAAGCCAAATCTAAAACTGTGTTGTTGTGCATTCGACACCCCAGGGTCTGGAGTGTCCCCTGCATTCTGTCTTTGCCTTTGGTTTGCATCTGCTGTGAGAGTTTGTTCTCCACTGACAAGTGCTTGGTTTCACCAGTTTCCAGACTACTGCTTCCCACTCGGTGACAGTACAGCCCAGTGCTACTAGCCTCCCCTCCTGTTCTCTCCAGATGTGTTCAAGATGAGTAGCTTGAGAATAAGCCTGCAGACAATAACAGATATAGGTACTTTCTGTCTGTCAGATAACCTTGGCAGTACTGCCCATTCAGGACAGGACCAATTCAAGAGAATAAATCGAAGTCATCTTAACAGATACAAGAATAGGCATGAGATTGACAACCTGTAAATGTCTAGATCAAGGAAGTTAGTTCAGCAATCTAAGCTGTGTTAAACTTTTTTTCCTGTCTGATTCACTGCGTAGTCTCACATGGAAGGTGTGCCACAGATGAAAGGGGTGCCATGGGAAAGATAAGTTCCTCTACAGTGGGTGCAGTCTAAATTATGGGTCTGAGAGTTTGGTCTTGTTTCACCCTTTGTCTTCATGGTTCAGCTTGAAAAAGTGGCATTTAATTGCCAGAAGTAGGAAAGCTGCATTTTTTAGGTGTCTAGATTTCTCATTCTTTTGTAACCCTATTTTGCTGGTGGTTGCTTTAAAGTCCACATTATTTGCAGTTAAATTTTAATTAGCTTTAGTACAATAGATGGCTCATTAAAACAAATGTAATGTTTATGTATGAGAAGAAGGTAGAAATCTGTAATTAGAAGTTGTCTGTCAAAAATTTTGCTTTATGTATGTCAAATAGTTTAGCTAGGTCTTACAGGGGTTTTTAAACAATTTAGCCTTATCTCTGGATATAACATCATGTTCTTGTTTAATAAATTTCAGTTTCACTACTAGGCAACTGCCACACCTGTTCTTACTGTATTCTGTTTTCTGAGGTGGCTGGTTGGTTAGGTTACTGTGACCATAATGGTAGGGAGGGAGTACCAAACACTTTGAGTGAGACAGAAGATTTCTTGGTGAAACTGATTAATGGCAGAGGCCCCAGAGTTTTAGTGCACACTTATTATTGTCAGGCTTGTGAAACATTTTATAATAGAGATGCACAAAAGTGTTTGCTGTAATACTTATCTTTTTTTGTGAAGTTTGTTTTGAAGAGTGATTAAGAGTTCCTGATTTTATTGTAGTATAAATGTGAATAATTTTTTCTTAAGCAAGACAGCATGATTCAGAAAATATTTTTAAAGGTTTTGCAATGTGTAAGTGTGTGTGTGTGTGTATATATATACACAAATATATATATATATATTTAAATCTCCTTAGTTTCAAAAAGTACTTCCAGAATGCAGTGGTGCACTACGTAACTCCTAAAAACAATAAATAACAATCCTTGGGAAACAAAGGAATGCAACAGGAAAGAGGAATTTGAGTTGGGGTACTGGATCCCATAGAAATCACTGATTACAGCATCAGCGTTGTCGGATTTGGACTAAAGCACAGGAACTGCAGATGGGAAAAAGAGGAGGGGAAGGACACCATGACAAGAGCTGGAAGGCAGTCACAGACAACCGTCTCACCAAAAGGGGAAGATAAGATAATATTGTTTCCGAGTGTCGGAAATCTCTGAAAGGAAAATTCTGTGGTTACTCCTCAGAACAGGCAAGCAGAGGTACCATAACCCTTTACTGTGTCCTTGTGACCCATTCCCAGCAGTCATTCATTTCTGTCACTGATGAAATTAAAGAATGGGCAAAGCAAAAGCCTTTCTGTGAAGTTGTAAGAGCAGGGAACCAGGAAAAGTGTTCTCAGCAGCAGACGTAAAACAGAATTTTTCAGAGCGTCAGTGCTGATTCAGTTTTGTTCCCTACTTAAATGCTTTTGCTGACTGGATTTTTGTTAAAGTGGTTGTAATAGGTGACTAATAAAAAAGCAGCTGTCGGTAAGTCAGTCATGTGTGAATAAAGAATCCACGTTTTTGCAGTTTCATTTTGAAGTCTGGCGTTGTTGACTCAAGGGATGTATTTTTTTTTCTCCACTCATTCCTTTTTCTATTTTGTGCTTCACTGAGTCATTCCCATGAGTCACTTTTTAACAAGTTTTATAGAAATTAAAACAAGATTGCATTCAGACTAGCAAACTCCAGTTGAGATTTACTGTATGCCATAGTGATTTCTAGTATTTGTTCCACCACTGAAGTAACACTGGGGAAAATCAGCATTCGATCTTTATACCAAGCTACTGGTAGAGCCCCCATCAGCCTACAAACATGCCTCAAAATCCTGAGGAGCTCTGTGATGGAGACTGCTTAAGCTGTGTACCATGGGTGGAATTCCCCTTCCTAGTGAGATGTGCTTTGATTTTTTTCTGGTTTTCACTACTATAAGACAACTCTGTAAACAAGTAGCTTCTTTATTTATGCAAAAAAGGCTTCTTACTGTTGTGTGGTCGATGACAAGAATGATACTCTGACAATTCTAGGTATGGAGACAGGGTGAATTCTTCAGTTGGTGATGGAATTATTTTTTAAGTTTGGAATTTTTATCATCCATTGCTTTTTCCATTCTGAAACACCTGTCATTTATTTTAGATATAAAACAAAAATGGAACATTTTTGTCTTCATTTCTTTTTCTTTTGGAAGGTGCCAGACTTCATATGTGTTTGGTCTGCATTCTCTTCAAATTTTTGTTTAGCTCTCCATTCGGATTTGAAATTGATTTAAAACATTACATATAACGCATAATATACATTATATACGATTATCTCATGCTATTTATATATCATAGTACATATTATACCTAAACCAGTAGGTACTCTCCAAAGCAGTGGGGGAGAAAAATGTCAACAGAAGCTGAATGGATTACACAAATCTGAGCATACATGCGTGTGGTTGACCCTCATCTGCTTTTAGGCTGTACCCCCTAAAGTTTTTGCTTTTGGCTGCTCTTGGTGTGCTGAGGCAGCCCTCGGGGATTGTGTAAACTTATGTCCTTGGGACTAAAGAAAATCTTCTGTGGTTAAAGGAAGAGGAAAGTTTACAAAGCAAAAAGCAAATCTGGTCCCTCCACAATTTTTAGTGCATGAGTGTGACTCATTCTTACTTTTTTTTTACCTTAGAATATTTACTCTATTGAAGTTTTTTTTTTATTGTTTAATACTAGTAGCACATGGACCAGCCAAAAGAGGGCCTTGTAGTAAGTATTATACATGGATGTGCACACTGCTTTCAAATCCCTGGCAGTCGAAATAGATGGGGCTGGCCGGCACCTGGTGCAGAGGGGAGAGCAGCAGACAAGGACAGGTAGAGAGGTGGTGCATCCTCACAGCGTGCATTCCTGACCTACTGAGGCGTATAGGTGCTCCTCAGGATGAGTTAACCATGCTTCACTATTTCCTAAATAAATAGGAAATTTATTTTCCTGTTTCCTAAATAAATATTTCTATGAAGTATGTGAGTGAGAAAGATGAGAATCCAAGAACTTGTGCAAAATTTGGGAGACTTCTGTTTTAGTTTCCCTTCTGTTGTTTTCCTTTGTTTTAAAGTCAGCCTGTGGTGTCTGTGCTTATGTGAGACTCCTATTTATGGTGATGAAGAGAACTGGGAAAAGGAGAACAAGCTAAAATGTTAGAGAACAGAAAATGACGTTTCTTTCAAATGGGGAAAAAGTCTTTTAAAAATGAACTTTCTGCTGGTTTATGCCTGACTTCTGATCTGTGTAGATCTGGATTTGGAGCTGCTTGTTCAGAAACAGATTGATGGGTGGAGGGGCAGCCTCTTGCAACCCAAGCCTCAGGCACGCTCGTAAATGGCAGCGAGGCATGCCCTGTGAGTGTGATGTGAGCAGGGTCAGCAGGCTGTGTGACCAGCGATTCTAGGTGAGTAGGACTGACTCAGGATAACTGGGTACATAAGGTCTGTAAAAATAGCATACCCAAGGATCCATTACTTGAAGAGGATTGTATTGAAGAAATGTAAGACTGTGTTAGGTCATCTGATCCCCTGATCTGCTTTTTCAGTACCCTGCTGCACAGGGTGCTTTCCTGCTTTACTAAATTCACCTTTTGAAGGTTTTGTGTGATTGGTTTTGCTCCTGGCTATTCCCCAACTTTTTTTTTCCCTTAAAACTTTTCTGTTTGTTTTGAATCTTCCCTTTCTTAATGTATGGTTGTAGGATTAAATGAGTGGTTTGCCCAGAAGCGGGGTAGCTCAACTTTCTTCCCACAGTCCCTCCACCCACATAGGCCTTGACAGAGATGTGGGCCCTTGGGATGACAGGAGCGGGGCTTGCTGCCCCTCTTACCTGCTGTGGGAGGTTGCACGCATGGCTGAACACAGCCATGCATTGCAGCTGTGCCATTGCAGTGCAGCCTGCGTGCAGCTGCTCTGTAGCAGGTAGCAAATGATTTGTGGGGTGGTTATTTTCTGTGACACAGATCTTGCTTTGGCATGCTTGTAAGTATGTAGCGAGTTGCATCAAAATGTATTTAGGAGTTAAATGTCTCCTGGGGGTGAAAACAGAGGAAGTTTTCTTAAGGGGGGAAAAAAATCCAACACAGTTAATCCCAATTAACTTTAGCCTCAAGCAAAGGTTTTTCCTCCCTTTTCCTCCCCCCTCCAGAGAAAACACTGAATTCATTCACAGCAACAACAAATGCAGTGTCCTGGATGAAACAGAATATTGACAGGATAATGAGTATGGATGAGCTGCACAAATTGATGTGTGTCTAATTGAAGCTTAGCAACAGCGGCAATAAAAAGGAAATCTGTAAATACAGAAACCATAAGGACTATTGCATTCTCCTATGAACTACTCACTTCATACAAGGAGAATCCATGAGACCTGAAGTGATGGTAGTTCATCAGATCATACCAACAGCATTCAGCACTGGAAGTATTGCTTCAGGGATTTTAACTCTCCCAGAACTCAAAGCCCATCTGTAGGACCATCCTTTCCATAGCTTTTTGATAACTGGATAACTTTAGACTGTTTTTGATATTCCCACAGTAGTGGTTACAGAGGGGCTAACAAGCTTATTTCGGTTTATTATGTGTGGATTCTGATGCTTTAGAATTGGTAGCAGGAAATTCTAGATGTTTTACTGTAGAACTGTAGCAACTGTTTTGCTAAGAAAAACCAAGCTTCTATATTGCATTGCTTTTGCTTGTGTCCTGTGCACCTCAGAAGAGTTGCTAAGCAGAAGCACTCATCTTAAAATATAAACGTTATCTTAAGCTTATTCCATTATTCAAGCAGTGTTTAGTGTAACCCTGTCATTTTCTTATAGCGATCCAGCTGCCAAAGCTCTCTGGGAGTCCTTCATGAGCCTGAAACAGAAGGAAGCTGTAATGGAGGCCAGGAGACACCTTGTGGAGGCTGCGAGCAGAGAAAACTTACCTATAAAGATGAGCATGGGTGAGTAGTGTCACGTACCCTTCCCTGCACAGTGGTAATGCAGAAGTTGACAGCTGCTCCTCTTCCACTTAACCCTCCTGGGGAAAGTTTATCCCCATCCTTGGATTTTGGGTGTGTATTATGGCTACTGCAGAATCTTCTTGGTACATAAACAAGAAGCAAACGTTTGCTTGAGCTCAGGTGTTGTATTTTAAATGCAACAACATTAAAACGATTGGAAAAAGGTGTGAAGCTATGGCATTCTATGAAGAAGGATTTTTAAGACATGCAAAGAGCTAGTATTGCTGCTTGTCTTCGTTCTGCAAAGAGTGAGAATTTGGTTGCTCTTAAAAAATCAGCACGAATTGTGTCCTTGGCATGCAGGACTTGTAAGTAGCAGCTGACCTGATGAAATCTGCGCAGATCTTGTGTTTAATTACATTATCTAGATAGCATGGCTTAGGTGAAGTAAGGCTGCAGGGCTCAAGAGAGTTTAAGCTGAAAACCATGTCTGGGGACTCTTTAAACCTGATAGACCTATATTCTCCAAAATATTAGAGATATAGAATATAATTACTCTCAATGACTCTTTTTAGTATATTGTTCTAACTGTATGCTATACTTAATAAAATGTAAGAACTGATGTAATGTTAGGTTTATTAAAGCAATTATGGCTCTATACCTTTTTTTTCATTCCTCATAGAGTAAGAGTAATAAGCTTTTATCTCAGGCTCCAGGGCCTACTGCCAAGATATCGTAGAGGAATTAGATGTACAGCCAACTTGTGAACTCTTAACAACTGTAACGTTTCATATATTGTATGGTCTTTACAAATACCTAGAGCAAGCATACATTTATTAGATTATTAATCAGAAATACTAGATCTATGCAACCGTAATGTTGTAAACTGTTGTAAAGAAGTGGAAAAGGAGCAGCTGTGAGGAGGCTATTACAAATTGACTGAAGGAGAGGAGGCATGGTAAATGATAAAATTTTCTTTAGGCTTTGTGATAATGTGCCTGATTATTCAGCATAGTAACATTAAATGTCTTCATATTTCGTGTGCCTCTGAAAAAATATTGTTGGAATTCACCTTTGTCTTAAGTAATTGCTTCCAATCTTTGAGACTTAATGATCTCTCTACCACCTTCACTTCTCTGTGTGAGTGACTACATCAGCCACCCTTTCCTTGTGGCCCCTTCCCATGGTATCCATTCGTGACTGTAATAAACCTGGTTCTTAGTCATGTGAGCTGGTACTTGTTTAATGGCAACCTAAATGTCTGACGTAAGCTGACCCCGTGTAGTGCTAAGCAGAGACATCTAAGGGTTGATGGTGAAACAAATTTCTGATGCTGTCATTCTTGAGACTTACTCTTGTTTGAAGGATGCAATATGAGTTGAAGTGCAGCTGTAACTTACTAATCATTATAGAAATGTTACTTAGTCAATTGTTATTTTATGCTAGAATCATAATTTTTAACTTTATAGTTAACTTCATAGCTGAGCTTCAAAAGGAGAAATATAATTCAAGGCAGTCTTATAAATGATAAACAGGGATAAAATGAGAAACAAGGAAATAAGGGCACTACAGTTACCAATGTCAAAGCATCTAATTGAGCATAAATGCATAAAACCTGAAACTCACACTGAGATGCCACTTTGTCCAATGACACACATTTATGGACGACATATTAGAACAGATCTACATCATTAATGTTCATTTCTCACCTGTCATGCTACAGAACATCTTAAATCTGCCAGAAAGCTGGAAATGAAGTTGTTTATCAATTATTTCTTTTGCTGAGGCAGAAGACTCTTCTGCTTCTGATTGCTGTGTTCAGCTGAAAGGCTGCTTGCTTCCACCATGGCTGTGCTATGAGGCAGGAGAGGGGAAATGCTTTCAGTCTTTCTCCTCTGTGCTTTTCCTTGAGATTTTTGAGTTTATCTGAGATTTTGCATCATCTTGGTGGATTGCACACTGGTTTTCCCAATACTTACAGTGCTTTCTGAGTATTGTATGGCTCTAATGTTATGTGTCACACAGACATTTTCTAACCTCTTACTCTCTTTACTAAGACCAGCTGTGTCAGATTATAAGAGTATTTTCCTTGCTGCTATTTCTTGTTGCTTTTCCCCCTGGAAATAAGGAGTGAATTACATCTGAAAGCAAAGCTCTAAGTTCCATTTGGTGTAGCTGAGCCCTCCTGCAGTGGCCACCTGGCTGAAAACTGTGTCATGCGTGACACTGGCAGAAGAGGAGTCCTGTGCAGCAATGAGAAACTTGATCCTATACTGTTTGGATATTTTCAGAGCAAAGAAAATAAATTCTGGTGTTTTCTGGGCTTTGAGAGGCTCAGAACTTCTCAGTATTCTGAGGTGTGCCTGTGCTTGCCCATGCTTTCCATGCAAGTGATGGGCCTAAGGCTCAGCTTTGCTCTTTCTGCTTTGCTGCACGTGGCAGGGGCTTTACCAGTTGCAGGAGGATCTACGGCTTAAGCTTTTGGTTTCTGATATCTTATGAATGTGTCGTCCTCCTCTGGAGGTGGGAGTAGAACTGGAGAGACCTGCTGTTGAAGAGGACATGTCATCTTCTCCCCCTACCTCCAAATGTCTATCCCAGGCTACTGAGAACTCCACTTCCTCCTATTAAAGTCAGCAGAGATGGACAGATGAGTTTTGAGGAAAGAGGAGAAAGATAAATTAAGGAAATTAAGAATTTTGGCTGTATTTTTTCATCTGAGTAGATTGGACTGCAGCTTTCAGGTGTTCTTGATTTACATGGACCTTATATTAACGGTGTCCACCAAAGCAGTAGTGGAGAATGTCTGGAAATCCTATCAACTATTTCAAAACTGTTTAGTGTAGAAAAAGGTTGGCTAAAGATAGGAAATGCAGAGCTGGCAACATTTTGCTGAAAATTTTGTGGATGGACTCTCAGAACAGATTCAAATGTAAGACCATCTCTACGGCACTTGTAAATCAAAAACAATTTTTCTTTTTGCTGTGGTGGTCTCATATTCAGGTTTTCAGGTGGGTAATTAAGCATTCTTATATCATCTTCAGGGAAGATTTGCATGTTTTATTTTTCTTTCCTTCATTTATGTATAAGGAAAGTATGCATTTTGTGTCATTTCAGTTTGTGAGTGAAAGAACTACATTGCCTTCACAAGATTTTGTGAATGACACCAGTGAGTAAGCTATTCAGAACTGTTTGCAGGCAGTTTAAAACCCTTTTTTTTTTTTTTTTTTAACCTTCAAGGAAGAGTTGCAAGTCTTGGAAAATGGCATCACATAGGATGACAGAGCAAAGTGATCATCCACATAACTAACTAGAACACAAACTGTGAAGCTGCTCTGCCCTTTCTATAGGGAACAAAATCTGAGCTCTGTATCTGCTCAGCATATTTTGTTTTCTGAGGTCAAACCTGGAGGAAATAGGCAAAGCACTGCTCAGAATTTGAACCAGCATAAAATGTTTTTGTGTGCTGCATCCAGCTTACTTCTTGTTTAATTCATTCCATCCATAAGTACATAACATAATCATATGTAATATGGTTTTTGAAGATTTGATTTCCTTTGGAGTTTGCTATTGCTGTCAGTATTGACTTTTGGGCAGTACTTGGTTGGTATTGCTTACTGTGGGCATGCTATAGCAGGTAGATTAAGTTTTGGAAACAGTCTTAACGCTTTCTTTCAGCTAGCTGTATTTCCCAGAACAGTGTGTTTGCATGTAAACAGTAGGGGGAGCTGTCTTTGCTAGAAGTCTGTTTAAATAAAGAGGTATTAAAATGTTTTGGCATAATAAAAATATTGGCATTTAAAGAAGTGTATTTTATTGAAAGCATTAAGTTTGTTTTCGTATAACTGTTTGGAAGACAGTTCAGAAGACCTTTGTCATGGCATTCTGGTGAGGTTTATAGCATTGTGCTAAATTCGAGTGAGACTGTAAATACTAGGAAGGGATTACTTATGCTCAGCTCTTAAAGGAAGGGACTGTAAGGAGTTCCGCTCAGAGGCAGCAGCCTGATTTGCGGTAAAGCAGAAACGTTGCTGTTTTTTCCATTTCTCCGCTTCCCGCTCCCTTCTTCATAGGTCTGATGCATATCTTAATCATCTTCTGAAGGAGGCCATCCATGAATCTCCTGTTGAAAGCTTTGCTATTAGCATAGTCTTTGGCAGTAATAAAAACTTTGCTACAAATGTTCTTCTGTGGTTTTAGAAACACCCTTGCTCTTCTGTTTGAAAAGAGCACAGTAAACCTTGGTGAAGCCTGAATTCCTTTATTGTATCTCTTTACTGGCATGGAGACTGATGAAAGTCAGACCAGTGGTATAGCAACAGAAACAAAGTGCTGTGTGCTGTTACATGAGGCCTTGTTAATAGAAGGAAAGCCTTTTCGTTTCTTTCCATTTGAACTGTACAAATACAGTTTTAAAAATCAAGCTCACTACAAAGTTAGCTAACCTCAGAGTTTGTGAGATAAAGAAGAGTACTATAACTCTCAAACGGGCTGGGGTGCGTATGGGGTGAACTGAATGGTAAAAATTTTGGGTAGAAATGGGAAGATCCTTAAATTTTATATTGGAGATATGAAATAACATTCTGAGGTTAAAAGGTACCTTAAAATGGAAAGAAAATGCAAGAAAATACCTTACCTATAATATAAAGCATATAAAGAATATAAAATGTACAATTCTTTAAAAAAGAAAAAAAAAAAAAAAATTGCACTGCTCTGTAACTGCATCTAACATACTATTTACTCCTGAGAAGATCAGTGTAAAAATGTTCAAGATTCGGTACCATCAGTTCCTGGAATACATTTTAGGGATAAAAGCTACCAGCAAAGAATAGGAGCCATAATTAAGTAGATAGGTATGCTGATATCTTCCCCAGGTAATTAGGCCAATTCTGTGCAAGAGACGAGTAGTGAGGCAATGAATGTCAGGCTGTGTTTGAGGCCTTCATGTAGGAGGAGAAGGCAGCTGAGCATTACAAGGCTCAAAGCAGTCCGTGGGGCGTTTGGATCCCTTCTGCAGCACACCTCAGGGTCAATGATGGGTACCTGGGTATCAGCTGGACTTCTTAGTGTGTGGGAGCCTTGGGATGCAGAGAGATGGAATTGTTGACTAGTTCTTGGGATGTTATGTACGTTCCTTTGTCGTGTTTTTACCTGGTCTTCAAGTATCATGAGCTTCTTCTCTTGCAATGAGTTTATGTGAAGGCAAAATTTCTCCCTCAATATTTTAAGAAGATATTGCTTGCAGGTGGCTGTAGATGGCTTTTTGCTGTGCTCCTTTAGGGAAATCAAGAGTTCTTCAGGTTTGTTCTGACTGTTGTGGGGTTTAGTTGGTGGGGATGTTTTGTTTTTTTAATGACCACAGTATTGTGTGAATTTACCTTAAAAAAGATTAAAAAGAAAAAAAAAGTAGCAAAAAAGTAACATTGGTACTTCTCACACTTATTTGATATTAAATGAAAGTTGTGATTTGACTCTGAAGGATCACGTACCCTGTTTTACTCTAAGCTCTCATTGTAGACTTCAGATTTTTATTCTGTGACTTAACATTCTTGCAGAAATAACAGTTCCTAGGTTTACAAAGTTTCAGTAGGGGAATTTGTGTCTCTTGCTGTAGTCTTTGTTGAATGAATAGCCTACTGCATGCTATATATAGCCCCTTGTGGTGTGAAACAGGTAATGGTTCAAGCCCTAATGAAATTATAAAGCGTGCCTTATCTGTGTCTTATACCTCATTTATTTTGTACTTCATTGCTATGAAACAGTTAGCAGATGGAAGTGAAGCACAAAACCCTGCGCAGTGATGTGAAACAGAAATATGCTGCTAGTACGTTATCTTTGATTAAAGTACAGTTGGCACATGGATGCAGAACTATTTGGCTAACCTTAGCGTTACTTTTTTTATGAAGAGATCGTGGTCACGGTAGTCTTTCTCTGTGGCTGGAATTTTTGAATAAAGTTTTTTTTTTTGTTTCTTAATTTTGGTTTTTGGTATAGGCAGTGAACTAAAACATGTTTAACTTGTGGCCAGGTCTCCATCTGTGTCTGGTTGTGATTAAAGTTGAAGATAATTCTTAAAAATTTAAAAGAAAACTGAAGTGTGTTGCTCTTGCAGGAGTTCTGCAAATATATCATTTCATTATTTATATTCTTTGCTAATGTAATGCTGCAAAGCTTAGATTAACTTCAATGTGAAGTTTTCTTGTGTTAAAAGCATTGTGAAAAGCTACTTCGATGTGGTCTTTCTCTGGAGAATTGACCTGATGTGCACAACAGGAGTAAACAAATGTACAGATAAACACGTGTGAAGTTTTGAAACAAATGTTTAACATAACTGGACATCATTATTGATTTCTTGCACTGTATATCTTTAATTTAAAAGGAAATGACTTTATTGTACTAAAGAGCTTATAATTTTAAATAGTGTTTACTTGCAAATTTGTCCAGTTTATTTCAGGGCGTGCTTAATGGATTAGCACAAATGTGAAATTCACTCTAATACAGCCATGCTCTACAAGGCTTGTCAGAGATTATTAAATGACTGCTTTTAAGAGCACTCTGACCATGGCTCATCATGTAATCTCTTAAGATTATTTTTCCAATACACATTTTGAAATATCAGTCAAATCAAATAATCATCTTTGAGAATAGTGTAGATGGTCCATTGGTCTAATTAATATTTAAGAGTTTTAAAATATAATAGAAAAAATGTTGGGAAAATAATAGTTTAATTTTATTTGCGTAAGATGTGAATTACAGGTCTCTGAATTAAAAAGAGCTGCTAAGTTAAGTTAATTCACTTAAAAGGATTAGTCAGCTTTTGAATAGATAAAACTGCTATCTGATTTTTTTTGCAAAAATTGGTAACAAGTGTTGTTTTGGGAGATATTGTAAGTAACAGTCCTTAATTGTCTGGAATCCATACTGAAAGCCACGAACTTGTAGACCGTATGTTTATGGTGATCAAGAAGTTGTTAAAGAAACAGGAATCATAGAATCATAGAATGGTTCAGGTTGGAACCTGAACAGGAACAGGTCCTGTGAGATTTTGAATATGGGTGAAAAGCAAAAAACACCTATTTTTTCAGTCCATGAAATTGAAATTTTCTCTAATTCCTGATATTTATATCTGTGGAGAAACAGACTGTTTGAAAATAAGATACAACTTGCTGTACATGTGCTGCATGATGTCTTAATTTGATAGGCTGTGTCAACTGTCATGACTGTTTTACCTCACCAAGGGAGTTCC
Source organism: Penelope pileata (assembly GCA_013396635.1). Taxonomy (NCBI): domain Eukaryota; kingdom Metazoa; phylum Chordata; class Aves; order Galliformes; family Cracidae; genus Penelope; species Penelope pileata. The sequence goes on from WBMW01005327.1 coordinate 883,380, forward strand.
TGGATATGAGGCTGGGAACACCCATTCCAATGTGTGTTTGGCATGGAACAAAACCATGTGGCATCTGAGTTCTGCTGAATCTCTGTGACAGTTGTGGATATCAGCACTAAGTACTGTGTTTTGTGCATCCTACATGGTGACAGAAAGAATTTAAGAGCTGTCTAGTCAAAAAGAAAAAAAAATAAAAGAGGGGGGAGCAAACTTGAAGAAAGTAGCTGAAAGTGGTGTAGAACTGTAGGAGCAAACTGTCACAGAGAATAGCCCTTGCCAAAGATTTAAAGCCGAATTTATAGTATATACTGGCGTGCTTGCAAATTCTCTTAAGTGTCACACTTGAAGTAGAACATGGCAATGCAGTAAAACTGGGTGGCTTGCCCAGTGCTTTTTTCCCAGCATAATTGTGTAAGCCTGATGATTCAGTCTTGCAAAGGATAACTAGATACACAAGAGACATGGTGAGTTAAATATGTACACACTCATACATCATCATCTTTTCCATCTATATTTATTTGCTTCCCACCCAAAGTGATTGTTAGGGTATTCTCAGCTGCAGAAGTCTTCCAGAGATCCTCAGAGAAATAATTGGTCCTGTGAATAATGTACCAAAGAACAATGATCTCCCTCGCTCTGGGACAATGTGCCAAGAACACAATAAAGAACTCAGTGTCTGAAAACATATGTCTTAGTGCTAAATGAGGACATGCATAAGCCACCTGAAATCCTTTGGGCATATTATTTTAAGACAAACAAGTCCATTTCTGTGAGATGTTTAAAGCATCCAGGAAATGATGCAATGAAATTTACAGATTTCAAGTTGCTTTATGATCACAGTGAACTACTGTTTTCAAGGGTTACTGTTTTTCAGAGCTGGTGACCCTCTGGTTGGGACTTGGCCCTAGTATTCTGTGTTTATTAACGTGGTGAAAGAGGTGAAGAACAAGGTAACAGTATGACCATGCAACGTATTTGGTCGAGATTGAGAAGTGGGATTTGAGAATCTCTGGAATGCCAGTACTTCCAACTGTTGGCATAACACTCTGTTAATATAGATAGCTTCTGTAAAATGCTTAATTCTGGAAGATTTCACCTACTTATTCAAACAGTTCTGAAATTTGCTTTGATGTTTGGGAGGGCAACTGGGAAATACTGCAGGCAGTGGATAGAGATGGTTGCTACTTTTTGTTGATGCTGACATAACAATCAAAAGAGGAGAATGAATGGTAGAATGCATAAAAAAAGGGAAATAATGAATTTAAGAAGATGTGTTTAAAGACAAAGCTCTGAGTGACTGAAAAGCAAAATGCCTAATCCGTGTTAAGACACCTAAGTTATCAGTCATGTTTGTCAAAGCCTTCTGAATATGCAGGCATACATGAAACTAGATAATCTATGAATCTTAAATGATAACTGTGGGCTGTGTTTAGGTATCTGTGCTTAGGTGCTTAGAACCGAAAATCATTATTTTTATATTAGAGTGCTGTAGTTATATTTTTTCCACGTAACAGATTTCTTTTGTTTTATGGCATGTAAAAGAATTTTGAAAATAGTAACAGAACTGATATTTAAGCATGGTTTCCATTTTTTTTTTTTTTTTTGGTCAATGGTAACGGTGATAGCAACAGCTTTCACTACCACAGTACTATGTATGTATATGTGGGAGGAAGTGGGTTTCTAGTTCCATCTCTCCTTCAGCTTAGTGATATAAAAAATATTAGATTCTCAGTTCCTGACCCAGACACCCTCACTTTATGTTCCCACGTACTCTGGCCTCACATATCCACACTGCAGCCTAGGATCATAGAATCATGGAATAATCCCAAATTGGAAGAGACACACAGGGATCATGATGTCCAGCTCCTGGCTTCACACAGCACCACCCAAAATTCAAACACTGCATCTGAGAGCATTGTCCAAATGCTCCTTGAACTCTGTCAGCATGGGGCTGTGACCATTGCCCTGGGCAGCCTGTGCCAGTGCCCAACCACCCTCTGGTGAAGGACCTTTTCCTAATCCCCAACCGTGACCCTCCCCTGACATAGATCCATGCTGTTCCCTCGGGCCCTGTTGCTGTGAGCAGAAAGCAGAGATCAGTGCTCCCCCTCCGCTCCCCTTGTGAGGAAGCTGTAGGCTGCCATGAGGTCTCCCCTCAGCCTCCTCTCCTCTGGGCTGGACAAAACAAGTGACCTCATACGCTCCTCGTGCATCTTGCACTCTAGACCCTTCACCATCTTTGTAGCTGTCCTTCGTACATTTTCTACTAGTTTTATGTCCTTTTTATATTGTGGCAGCCAAAACCACACACAGTGCTTGAGATAAGGCTGCACCAGTGCAGAGCAGAGCAGGACAATCACATCCCTCAACCACCTGGCAGTGCTGTGTCTTACTCCCTCATCCAAGAATTCACCATTCTACGTTCTCAACAGCCACTGCTGTACACACCTTCAGATGTTTAACAGGTGAGAGACTCTGCTTCTCTGAAAGTCCAACGTTCTGGAGTAACTTGAGAGGCACTGGAAAGTCTGCAATGGACAGGAAAGAATGGCTGAGCTCAAATGCTTGTGCACTGCAGCTATTGCTAAGATGGGAAGAAGAAGGGGAATCAGTAATAGCCAGTCAGGAAGGAAAACCACAGCTGCTACTAAATGTCACAGTCCTGCTGGAGGTATGGAGCAGGAGGCTGCTACTGCCACATGATTGGGGTATACTTTCAGGGGCTCCTAGTCCCCCAGGAGGGACTTATCCTTGGATCACTGTAGCGTGTAGGTATGCTCATACCTGTAACCATAGTGTTGGATGTTGGTGCTCCTGCTACTGAGAAGGGAAGGAGGCCAGTGACCCCAGAGCAGATGGATTTGTATTCATGGGAGATGAGCATACGCTGCTAGAAACAAGCCTGTCACATCTGCTTTCATTCTGCTGCAAGGTTTAGTGCTCTTTGGGTCCGGAGCCCTACTTCAGAGAAGTCAGCCAAGCAGTATCCCATCTTGGCCTACTTTCCATCTCTCCAAAGGTCTAGGGAGTAGTTGGCGTTCTTCTCTTCTTTGTTAACAGTTTAAGGACTGGGTGACTTTTGCAATTAACTAACCAAAAACTGAGATTGAATTATTTTCATGTTACTTGCTTTTAAAGAGTGTTACTGAAACTTCCTGAGAAGTACAAAAACATGTTGAGTTAATAAGAATAACATCTGGAAATTACACCATCATGGAGACATAAGGGGCGTCATCTGTCCTACTAAATTGCTCTCACTTAGTTTGCAAAATATCCAACTCCCTTGGCAGTACCATTGCCCAATTGGCTTCATGGATTTTGAGATCTTTCTACATTCCTTGGAAGTATCCAGCATTGGATATGATCAGAAGCAAGCTACTGGGAGAGATAGATCTGTATTCCTAAGACTATGGACAAGGAAAACAGTTCATTTAGAATTTTTCAGCCTTGAAAAATCTAGTCTGTGAACATAAGCATTCCAAGATATTTTCTTATTCATCATGGTTCTGTCAAGTGAAAAATGGACCTCGGCAAAGTGCTCCAGCCAGCGAAGCTCCGACTGTGTTCTCGCATTAAATTGAACTAAGTTTAAAGCTATGTGTATTTGGCGGTTCCTGTAGTCTTGGAAAAGCATCCACTTATTTATTCAAATGGTCACAAAATGTACTTTCCTCTTTACTTGTTTTCTTGTCCCTATGGAGATAATTAACTAAGTGTTAGATGAAAAAATAAGGATTGTATGTTTGGAGGAGCACATTGATATTTCTGACCTTTGCTCTTTAGACACCTTGTACATCCATAAATCTTTATGTAGAAAAAATGCACTTTGGGATGCTGAATTTTAAGAATTTGCTTCTACTAGTAAATCTATCTTGAAAAATAATTTTCTCGAAGTGATGCCTGTATTACACTACATAGACTGCAGTGTTAGTTTAAGATGGAAAAAAGTCATGCTGTGGAATTGTGTCTTGATGTCTATATATGTGGTTTGTCTAGCTAACTTTTTGTTTAACTTTTGATGTGAAAGTCTTTCCATTCCACTCAGGCTACTCTTACTACGCAAAAACAGACTTTTGTCAGATCCTGGTCTTTCCCCCATTAAATATGGTTGTGTCTTCAGACTAGTAAGGTAGCTATTTTTCACCATTCCTTAAATATAAATGTTACTTTTAATGTCTTCTGGTCTAGCTGTTGTGGTAGATTTAATGTAAGTCTTATCACTGGCCATTTGTTTTGTATGCAAATTGTTTCAGAACTTGCTTCAGTTCACCTGACTTAACTGCTTATTTTTTCAGTTCCTGTATGGCAAGTTTGTTGAAACTACCTCACAATCATGACTTGAACTCTGCATAGGTGTAGCACTGTGGAGCGGAGCATAGCCATGATGGAGCATGAAGTAGAGGATAGAGCAAGATAACTATGCTGCAGTCCTTTCTGACAGTAGTTGCCACTTTCTGCCTGTGAATCTCTGGATTTGTTTTAGAAAAGCAAAAGAACTGTTGACACAGGAGGATGCAGTTTTCATCCATCTCCTTTTGATTGTCTGCTACATTGCAAGACAAAAGAGTCACCTGAAACAGCAGAGAGGCTTTAAAAAATAAATAAAAGACTGATCAGGTTGGGATTAGATTAAACTTTGTTGTTGGCCTTGTGCTGAAATCTGCCCCTGTGAGCAAGCAGCTGGGAAGGTGGTGAGGATTTAGGCCCCAGGAAAAGTCATTTATTTGCTGAGTACCACCACCAACTTTCCTAAATTCCTTTCCTCATCTACTGGAATAGTTATATCCATCAGACATGTAACTGTCTAGGGCGATTTCTGTGTAGAAATCGGGTGGAGCTGTTGAACCTTGGATCTGAGTGATTCCATGGATATTTCAAATATTACAGATGAGATGTTGGACTCCTCAATGCCATTAAGTTTTGTTAATGACTTCCTCAGGTCAGGATTTCGTTTATGTTTACATGTGTGTTGGACTTCCTTTTGGTGGTACTCTGAGGGTGGGAAAGTATTTCAATGTTCATCTAAAATGGTGCCGATCCAGTGGGGCATATGGGTTCTCTTTCACAAGGGGACAATATGGAGCAAAATTCTCAAAAAAATATTTTTTTAAATTGAAATTAGAAGACTTGAAAGCCCCTCCTATTTTACTGTTTTATACGAGGCAACTTCATGTTTTCCCAGTTGGAGCAAGCTATCATTTTTTGAACATGCTACTATATATCATGACTGCTAAAGGTAATAATGCAGTCATTATCGAAGGTATGCTGCAGGGCACCCTGGGCTGACATTTTCAAATCACCATGTAAATCTGCCTGACACAGCTTTAAAAGAAATAAAACAAGGCTGAAAGGTCCAGTGTTTAGTCTAAAAACACACATGGCTGTGGTTGCTATTTTAGCCTATGTGGACTAACGGTAGAAGCCTTTGTCAGCTCTCAGGCCTACTGAGTGGTGTCAGCTTGATTTGTGTGTTAATTTGCTGACTTTCTGGTTTGATGCTCTCCATTAAAATTCGCATAAAGAACTTGTGTGTTTTTGTTTTATTTAGCAGCTTTCCCTAATCTAAATGCTCCTCCGAAGACTGACTGTGGTATCACTGAATCAAAGAGCAAGAGCTTTCAACATTGATTCACTGGTAGAGTCGTTTTTTCACTGCTTGTATGATACTGAAAGGATGGAGACAGATGGAGAGCCTTGTAAACTGATGATATAACCAAATGCAGAGAAGAAACAGAGCACAGCCTTACAAGATCTTTCTCTTATGGAAAAATACCAAATAAAATGATGAGAGTAATGTAAGCCGTGAAATGCTTAGCATCAGTTCAGCCTTGGGCCTTCCTGGCACTAAAGCTAGTTCTGTTTAAGTTAACGGATTCTCCTCACTCCATCTCACTTGTTCCTGCTCTTTAGGTCTGCTTTCCTTGAGGACAATGACTTTTTAGTGGTGGAAGCTGCAAGAAACCAGGAAGCAGCCCAGAACTGGCCTGCAGTTCAGACTTGCAATTTGGATGGTATTTTAACAGTTTTTCCTTGCGTCTTGAAGCCATGTGTGATCGCCTGTGAAAATTTTCCTAATGACAAGCTACAAACATTCTTCCTAGGGCCTGAGCTAGCAGGGGCGTCAGTGTCCCTGTCTCCTTGGAGCAGGTGTAATGTCGCTTCTAAAATACAAATTGAGCAATTTATATTATATGTTAATGTTACATGGAATAACTGCTAATCCTATACTGTTTGTGTGGCCAAAATAACTCTCCCTATGTCCTTCTGTTATGGAGAGGTCCATAGGCTGATGCAGGTGGTGTTTCTCTTCAAATAATGCGTGAAATTAAGCTTCACCTTCTGCATGTCAGAAAGTGAAGAGCACTTTGTTTAATTTTTGGTTTTTTTGAGCAGAAATGCACTTGCAGGAAGTGGCTGGAGGGTGTGGGTTTGTATAATGTTGAAGACTGACAAATTCCCTTTGGACTTCTGAAAAAAATAGAAATATCATAGAAATATCAGAGGGAGTAGAGAAGTAGTCAGGTAATTGCCCTTGCTTAAACGACTCTCCCTGTATGTTTGGAAACAGAATATGGTATTACTCTGTCAGCATCTGTTCTGTATTGTTAAATACCTGTCATACCACGTATATTTAACCATTATTCATGTGTGAAGCATCCTGACCTATTTTTGCTGGCTAAAGCTCCCAGTGACTGCAACGAAGCTGGGATCTTGCCCACAGTGCAGAAAGCCTCTGAAGTTCTCTGTACCTGCTACAGTATCGTTTAAAAATCTAGGTTTACCTATGGCCTTACCAGTATTTGCCACCACTAAATGCTGTGTCCTGTTTTCCTTTCCACAGGTAGAGTCACCCCAGAGCAGCTCAGCTCATACATCCAGCTTTTCAGAAATAATTTCAAAGCTCTGGAGAACCATTGTGGTCTTCTACAACTCGTGCTGGCCGCAGTGCAGACTTTGAAACACCCTCAGATTTCCAAATGGGACAACTTCCTAGCCTTTGAGAGATTACTTCTGCAGGTACCTACTATGTTAATTTTTTATACTTTTTTTAATTGCCATTGAATTTTGTAGCTTATTTTTTTATGAAGCTTGTAGGATGTATTGCTGAAAAGATGTTCTTTATTGTTAAAATAGAAAAGGAATGGGAACATACATAGTTAATCTTTCATAGTTTTATCTAAGAATAATTTTATTAATAAAAGGGTAAACACAAAATGTGAAGTTCATGAATAATCTAAATTGGATGGTTGTTTTATATCTATATGAAATTTTATCACAATAAAACTTCTAGCACTGGATAGGATTATTATTATTATTACTACCAGTCTGGAGACACGTCTTGAGGTAATGGGCTGAATCAAATGCAGGAAGACTTTGTTACTATTTGTTACTATGTGAGTGTAAGACTTATGTAATTTACCAAGCAGATGAAAATGTAGTAGGAAATTCCATGCACAAGAGAGGGAGGTTCCTTTTGCTCACAAACATCATCTGCCCTCTGCTTTCCCACAGCCACATTTTTTTAAGCCATCCTGTTGGTGGCTATAATATTATTGACATACCGTTTTGTATCGCACATGGATTTATCTCAGGAAATTAAGAGCTAGTGGTATTTTAAACTCTATCGTACTAACCTTTGGAGATGTCCAGAACAAAGGAGGAGTTTTTCCAAGAACCTAATAGAGTTAATTTTTGCTGAAACCAAGGAAAAGCTCAACGCTTTCCTCCCTGTGCTGTTTCTTCTGCAGTTGTATTGTTTTCAGAGGAACCATTTGCTGATATCTTAGCAAAAGGCAAGTCCTCATGAGGTAATTTCTAATGAAGTTAGAGTCAGCCTTAAGTAAGTGAAATGTGTAGTTTGGACTTCAACAAAAAATATATATTTCTTTGGTATAAATTTACTACCTTTGTCTAGATGTTGAAAACAAACCAACAACCCAACCTTGTGCATGATCTCTGGCAGCAGGACATAATCCCTGCTTCCTTGAGAAGCCCCAGCCTGTGCTTTATAGCCTTATAGTCAATGAATGTGGAGGGAGTAGAGGAGGCAAAAAATGCAAAACTTTAGTAGCAAGCTCTTGTCTACGTTGATAACAATCATATGATTTTAAAAACCAGCAAAACAAACACAACTATTCTGCTTTGCTAAGACTGAAATATTTAGGAGTAAGATGTGCAACATTGTATAGCTAAGAATCAAACAGGTACCAGGTAAAAGAAAACATTGCAGCCATTCTTTGTTCTGTCTGGATGGTAGATTTTCCAGCCCATAGTCCCCTTCTCTCTCTTGCAATGACTCATGTCACATAGCACATCTCAGAAGCTGGGTAAGTTCCATCTTAAAACGAGTCCAGCATTAGAATCAAAATAAAGCTGCAAGCTCAGCATTGTTTTCACAACAACAGACAACTGCCTGTTAAAAACATGCCTTAAATCAGCAGGGAGTGGAAAAACAGGGGTAAGAAACAACCAAACTGTATGTTTCATAAAAAAAGAAATGTATAACAAGCACTCTGATAATCGTACACAGCTTTGAATTATACCCACTGCCTTCCACACATCATATTAAGGTAAAATATGTTAGCCAAAGCAAACTTTCTAGGCTAACATAATTGTTGCTTAGGCATATCCTCATCTTCTGTAGTTCAAACAACAATTACTTTGAATTACATGATCTGTACAGCATGTATCCTTTTACTGGGTCTATTTTGAAGCTTAAGTCTGAGATGCATGATCTGTGTTTGAGCACGTGGCTCATCTCTGATCTGTTGACAGGCTCTTGTAGGAAGAGCAGAATACTGAGACCCAGAAGACAAAAGAGAGATATTTATTTAAAGAACAAACTATAACATTATGTTGTGAATGGTTGACCCATAGAACTCTACACTAAATTTGATGCTATGATAGTGCATTCCAACAGGACCACTGAGAAATTCTTTAGTGAAGTTGTTACATTTCAGATCTTATAATAAATCTTAAAAGAATCCTTGATATGAAGGAATTGTTTCAACATGAAAGTAGTACTGTTGCCATCCTATATTGGAACCATGTAGAAGACAACCTGTTTATGAGAGATCTACTGGGAGAAATAGTATTAGACTTTGGACAACGTAGGGATTCTAGATTATTCCCTTATGGATGCATGCCAGACTTCAGCTGATGCCAAAGAAGATAACCCAGTATAAACAGCCAGTGTTAGGATTCTCAGATTTCCCAGAAAAATAAATCTGAATGTTTTTGGAATTTCTCTCATTACTGAATCTCTCTGGCCTCCTGATTCTCTGCTTAGTCTACATTGTGCTTTTCTGAAAAACCACATTGCTGACATTAATGTTTCTCTTGCATTGAATAATCTCTTCTATTTTCCTTCTCCTCTGAACACCTTCTTGATTCTTTATTACTTTCTGTGGATGTTGCAGGTACTCAGTTCTAAAAATGGCCTGGTAGAGGTAGAAAGCAACCCACTTCCAATATTTTATCATAATTAAAGAGCTGTAACTACAATTTTAGACCTGTGATGTCTTGCACATCTCCAGCAAGACAGTTTGGTTTTGACTAGAAATCCACTGAAAGTGCATCTGCTTACTTGCTGCAGATTTGTCCTCTCCTTAAGTGGAATGGATGAATGGTCCAAGACCGAAATTGGATTTTAATGGGATTACAGCCTTGTCCTCAAGGGAAAGTGGATCATGTGCTGGGTTAACAGCAATGCATCAAGATGTTCCATCTTGTCAGTCATTAGTTTTCTCTGTGTTCTGCTGCTCTACATCTGTGCATAATGTAGCTTTTATTACCCAGAAGTTTTAAATGTTTTGTGAATTAAAACATGCTCTATTCACCAAGAAAGTATTCTACCACATAGTATTTTCCTTCACTTGAGGTTTTCTCCATTTTTTTTTCTAATTCTAGTTACGCATGAGGCTGATAGGTAGGAAGGGGAACACAGGCACCATGGTACGCCATGCTTCCTCCCCATTTCTCCCCATGTCACTACCTCATTTTCCTTCAAGGGAGGATTTAAACTTTAGGGAGGTAATGGAAAATAAGAAACAATATTCTGAAACTTTTCAGCTCTGTTCATCTGTATCTCCTCCTATTCTCCTCAAAATTATGACTTTCATGGAGGTTTATTAAGCAGTAGAGCCCCATGACATTTTATTAAGCAGTAGAGGCCCATGAAATACATAAGCACAAGGAGAGGAGCTCTCTTTGGAATGTAAGCAAAATGTGGGACTGTAAGAGTAAAAATATTTGTTGTTTGTCATTTTTAGCATATACTGCTCGTAGATACACTGAGCAGGAATTGCCATCTCCAAATTCAGTATAAAAGTACTCAGCAGCATCAGGCAGTGTGAATGGGGGCATGATGTGCCCTATGGGAAGTGCAGTTACTCTGTAAAGGGAATTGCTCTGAAAATCCCCAAGTGGGATGCTCCCCCTTAGAACTGGCTGCATCCCTCTGGCATAATCTTGCTGTCAAGATTTAAGAGTAAAGTGCTTTTCATGCTGAGTAGAATCCTACTTCGTGAATAGCCCCATCCATTCAGTTCCCAAGGCCGGGGATTACTCAGTGCAGGCAAGATTATCAGACTGCTTCAAAAATGACATGTGGAGCACTTGAAATGTATTTCCCCCCAGAGAAAATACACTTCTCGAAGCAATTTGAAATTCTACTACTGTACTCTGCTGTGAGACAGGGAGGATTTAATTTCATCACAAGTTTCTATAGTTGCTATGGGCAAAGAGATTCTGTCCTGATGAAAAGTTTACTCTTAGTACCATCATTTGTCTGTGGCAGCAAATTCTGCTAACAGTTTTGTCAGCTGGCACAGCATGGCAGCTAATGATCTTTTATGTCTTGTACAGCAGGCAGTTACCTGAGGCCATTTTAAATGCAAATCTTTCCATTAAACTGAGTAGATTTAAAAGTTCTTGTGTGTGCTGTTTGGATCCCACAGTAGAAAGTTCTAGTGTAAATGCTTATATAATGGTTTCTTTCCATAACATATAATGACTAGTAAGAACTCAAACTGAAAGAAAAATTTATTCTACAATATTATTGGTATCTCTTGCTTTGTCCCTTACAAGCAACTCATGCTTTATCAGGCAGATTTTTGTACTGGGACTATTGAGAGCAAAGAGCTGTTTTGACTGAGAAGAGAAGAGGGAAAGGTGTATTTCTTTTTTATGGTGAGGACATTCTCTCTTTTGAGGTGTCTGGCTGCAGGGAGACAGTTGATCACAGCATGAACTGATGATTGAGCACATGGTGGAGGGGTGTGACTGGCCCAGGAAATACTGGTAGATCACTTGCACCTGTGGCTGAAAGGGGCGGACCTGGGGCAGCCTTGCCCCAGGCTTAAATAAGGGCCAGCCAGGCCAAGCACAGATCAGAAAGCAGTTGGAGAAGCAGCAGCACAAGGAAGGAGCTGAGGAAGCAGAAAATGATGTGGAGTGGAGCCCCTCGCTCCAAATGAAGCAGCTGGCATAGTAAGATGAAGAAATGGCATAGCTGTAAGAGTTTTGGGGACTTTTTCTGTTGCGCTGGCTGAACTTCATGTTAGAACTGCAAATGTACCAGAACTATTATATTAACATAACTGTTGTTCAAAGTAAGGAAATCTTAAAGATTACCAAATTCTCTGTTGTTTTGTCATTGTATCATTGGGGAAGGGATTGTTGCTCTTCGAGGCCTTTGTGTGGCAGATTGATTTTAGACCTGCTGACTGGCATTTCACAGTTTACTGGGGAATTAGACAGCTTCAGCGCCAAAAAAAGAAAAGCAAAAACCTCCGAAATGTTTGGTTTCATTCAGTAGATGGAAAAACTAGAGTGTAGGCTGGGGACTGCGTTGATCTGGTTGGCTATAATTGACTTTGTGATTCATATCCAGCTAAAATCCTTTTGGCTTTCACCTGTTGGAACTGTTTAACCTCTCAGACTTTAAGCCCTTTGAATTAGGACTGAGTCCCCTCCAGGCTTTGAATCCTTTCAGGTCATGCGTCTCCCAGCTGTGGCACCAGAAATGTCATCAGGGAGTTTGGAAATGTGTTTTTAGTAGAATGGAATTGACAATGCTTGCTCATTATGTTCAAGCAGCTCTCCCATAATGTCCTATCGCTCTTGGATTTATGTTCAGCCTACCGAGCTCAATAGTGTGTTATTTCTATACTTCTAGTCTCTGTCAAGAACACTGACTGCTTAGAAAAACAGATATAGTGCTGTGATATTGATTAGCAAGCAATGATTACAAGATGAGCTGCCATACGTCTATATCAAATTCATTCCTTTGTGTGAATTCAATCTAGAATATGTGGGATATCTATCAAAGATACTACCTTCTACAGTCAATTTATTTGTGTATAAAGGATGAGTTGCTAATTTTTAATTTTACAGTTTCTTTTTTTTTCAAAGCCATGATATTGCAGGAAAGAGAACATTGTAATATTTTAGCAAAAGATATCTGGAGTATTTACTGTTGTCTGGTAATAATATAAGTAGGTCAAATACTCTGATGGTGGAAGCTGTGTATACATGCTCATGTGGAGAGCTCCTGACAGGATAGCGTTTTCACGTTTAAATTTTCAAATACAATTAGATTTATTATTGTTCTATTTCTGCTTTTTTGATACTTAAGACTTGTCAGAAAATTCAGTTTTTTTGTCCGTAGTGAGATGAGAAACAGAAAATACAGACTTGTTTTTAAGAGAAACAGAAACTTCATGCCAGATGGTCATTCCAATGTTTTTATTTTTCTGTTGGCTTAAAGTGGTTATGAGGTTAATAAAATGACATCATTTTTTCTCCTATGAATGTTAGAGTGCAAACTCAGAAAAGAGAAGTGGAAAAAAATTGCATTACAGCTGAGTATGTCAGATTGCAGCGCTTCAGTAGTGAGAAGTAATAGCTTGGGTGTTGATAACTGTTCTATCCTGTGCCATGATTTTTTTACCATCTTTTACTAATGCAGGGTAGGCATGATGCATTACTTAAGGATGACATTACTATTTACTTGCACTTTTGGGTATTGCACAATGTGATAAGTATTATTCACATATGCAGGCCTGCATGGGACACTGTGCCAAGAGGTTTGCAAGCTGTAAGACACTATCTTGCAGATTTTCTCTGCCCAGAACTCGCAGTAGGTTTCTGACCTCTAGACTTTTCTAGGTCTTTTATTGACTCTATGCTGGTATAGACCAAAAGCTTAAGCATAGGCTTCAGGGCTATCAAAGCAAGCAGCTTGATGCAGAGCAGAGAGGAAATAGAAAAGCTTTTGGATTAATTGTCGTTGCTCTGCAAAAATAATTCATAGCCCAGCTGTAGTGGGAGCTCCATTTCTGCATTGAATAGATTAAGATCAGTGGCATTCCTTGTTATTATTTATATTGCTTTAGTCTACACGTAATTTATAATTATGTAGCTCAACTCAATTCAATAAATTGCCTTTCTGGTGGCCTATGATGTTGGTCAATAAATCTTTTTAGAAGAGATATTTAACAGCATTTGGAAAGAGGATCTATGACATTAGCTGTCTGTAATTAGAGATAATATTTAAAGAGAAAAAAACCCTTTAAATTAGATCAGTCACTTAACATAAAGCTACATATGGAATGAATTGCTTTGGTGGGAGTCTTGCATAGCACCATGTTGATAGCAAAGGTCATCCTCTGGAATTTGGTACTTTTTTTGATGAGATTGTAGTTTGGACGCTGATACCAATTCTGTCTTACACAGCTAGAGGATCAAGTATAATTTGTTGATGACTTCTGAAAATAGTCCTGCAGCAAATATGTGCTTAAGCCTCTAAATTATTTACAGTAAATTCTTATGGTTTGTTAGGCTTACTCCATTTAAACTGGGAGCCATTTCCAGAACATGTAAACTTGTTTAGATTCTGCCTATATACATGTGATATTTCTGACTTTCAAAGCAATTGTTCTATGTGAGATTTACTTGAAACTTTATGATCTCACTCAACAATTGTTGTATGCAAGCCCTGGAAATTGTGTTCCTTCCTCACATGGTCTCAGTTGATTTCTTCTGCTTGTTCAATGCCTTTTAGTGTTCATGATACCCTAAGTTGTCTTTAGAAAGAATTCAGTTGTGTTTATGTGTTTTCCATGTGTTTCTGTAAAGCAGAGCCCTAAGCTGCTGGAGACACCCCAGTGCTGCAGCAGTACGGGTAAATCAGTGCTCTGAATTTGTGGAAACAACGAGCAGTTTGGAGTGTATCTGGGTTTGTGCATCGCGCTTGCTATTCCAAAGTGGAGGAGCTTGTTGGTTCCAAGTTCTCGGGAAGGTCAGCTGTGGACCATTTCCCAGGCTTGGCATGCCAGAATTTAGACATTCCACCTAGTTTTGCTCAGAAAGAAAGAAAGATATCTTTATGTATTTTTAGATGTATGCTTATACATATATAATTATATATAGCATAACATGTATAATTTGTATTATTTAAATATACTTCTAGTCAAACTAATTTTCTGTGAGTAGAATGTTCTTGTCAGACTACTTTGCAAACAAAATAAAATACTGGTAGGAGTTGTGTTAACCTTAAATCCTGTTAGAGTGAACAAAAGCTAATTCTACTGACACCATTTATTAATCTGCTGAAGGAAAACTGTTTTAAGTTTTTCAAACTCTGGCTGACAAGGGGTTAAAATATCTTAAGTGGGGTTACCATACCACGTGGGAGTTAAGAATATCCTTTTGTATTCTTGTCAAATAAATGTTTGTTCTGAAAAATTGCGAAGTACTGCAATTGTGGCTCATTAAAAAACAAAAGCCTCCCCTCCTCTTCTTCTGAAAGAGCAAATATTTTGTATCCAGATAAGAGCCACGCAAAGCCTCTGAAGTGAGCATTAATAAAGAAATGGCTTTCTTAAATGAATGAATGTGCACATCAATAAAACTTAAAGCCTAGTGAGGAGAAGAGGCTAAACATACTAAGCCAAAGGGAACTGTTAAATTAATGTTCAATGTACAAAATACTTGCTATAAAACAAAAGAATCCCAACATATAATAATTGTAATGGGAGCCAACTTATAGGAAAAACAACAACAAAAAGAAATGAGAAAACCTGCTAGCACCTCTTCCATTCACATGCACATACACGATTTTGTTAGAAATTTAACAATGTGTTGAAAGAGTCACCATTTGCTGTTACACAGGGTGCTGTGTTCCAAAAGGCAAACCTTTTGTGGTGTACATGCTGTGAATCGTTGCTTTGCCATTTTGTTCATTATGTCACCCATGTTTTTGGATAAAATTATTTGTTTGGTGTATTTTTTTCATTCAGCTTGTCATAGATAAGAAAAGCAAGGTTTTTTGAAGACCATATGTTGGCTTTCTTAGATAACAATCTTAACTGGATTTGGTCCTTACTAGAGGTTCAGAGCAGGACTGCATTTACCTTTGGGTTTTGTCTACTCTCCCTGATTGTATTTTAGTCTTCAAGAAGATAAGCATTGCTTTTATAGTCCAGGTGAAATCAACACCTCAGTGCACAACATCTTGCGGTTAGACCTTTACTCATAGGCTCTGCTTATCATTGTGGTCGTTATCTCAAAGGCAATATGCAATCTATCAAATCTCTTATCTGCAAACCAGTTTGATAATGCCAGCACTTATAGCTATTGGGGCTTGGGTGTGATTATGTTAGTCTGTCAGCTTAGTTTTCCTTAGTTTTTGGAGCATATACTTGATCATTTCCTATACGCTGTCAGTGAGAAAGTGGAGAAACAACATAACTAAAAATTAATGAAAACTTTACAGTGGGTGATATCCAAAATTAATAGTGGGGCTGCCATGTCACATTCCCTCTGTGTCTCCACCTTAATGAGTTGCATATTTCTCCTTCCGCTGGCGTACACGCTTCCTTGGATCACAGACATCTCTGGGCACGTTGTACACGTGCACTAAGCTGCTTTTCCCACAGTCTGGGTTGTCTGGGCACAAGTCAGCTGCAGTCTGGAAAGCAGACAGTGCCTTTAGCACAGTGCTGATCCCTAAGCGTAAGCCTCACCTCTTTGTCTTGTGTCCTATAGAATACGCTAAGGGATTTCTTGCTGAGCGAAAAAAAGCAACATTTGGTGAGGCTTGGCATGCCTGTGCAAATGTGCCATTATGGCTGCTGCCTTCAAATCACAGCTCTTATCCTGTCTGCATCATCTGTTCTTGCTCCTGAAGCTATTTCTTTGCTGAAAGCACAACTGTGCTCAGACTCCCTGAGGGTGGTATTTTTCCTAATGCTATTATTTGCACTAGGAAAGTATATTCTTAATTTGATTTAGCTCACTTGCTGGGGAAAAAAAAACCAAGGTGGTAGTTTTTGGAGTTAACAGGTCAGCAAAGATTGGGCTGGCCTAGGACTTAACTACTTTTACGAACCGAAGAATGTATCTTTTACCTGGTGAAAATGAGCCCGCAGTGGATTGGAGAACTTGCAAATCACTGATTTGTTCTTGGCTGTATTTTCAATGAAAGAAAGTTATGTCCTTTCCCCTTTCCCACCCTCAAATGAAGCTATGCAAAGAGATAGAGATATGCAAGCAGTTGGCTGGGGCTCGGAACAGCTGTGGAGCTAAGGTAGACTTGTATTCATTCTAAACTGATACATTTTTTGTAAATGTATAGAATTGCTTGATGCATCATTTGCTCATTTTCAGAAAAGAAGGCTGTCTCAGCATCTTCAAATAAGTTAGATTTTGTTATCGTGAAACTTCTGTAGGGATTTTCTTAAGGATGTAACTCCTAGAGAGCCCACCTGTTTCATCCCATGGCACTGTCATCAGATACAAGGGCATTGAAATCAGCATGCTACAGGCCTGGCAAAAGTGGACCTATGTTGAAAGCTGCCTCCTGGCCATGATGTTCCTAGTTCAGTGCAGAGCAGTGTGAAGGCGTACGCAATACTTGCTGGTGTAACAAGACTGCTTCCTTCTCTTTTGCTGCCATCACCCCCAAAAAGCAAAAGGAAATATTTGCTCTGTATCTAGAAGTGACCTGTGTTTACCTAGTCTGAGGCTTCTTTGACATTGTTTTCTCTGGTTACTCCTTCACATAAGAATGTTTTTTTCATTAAGAAAGAAAAAAGTAGTAGGCACAGGAGGAAAAAACGAATCTCTCTGGATATGTTTCTCCTATCACATAGTTTTTTCCTTTTGTGTGCCTTTAAAATGAATAGAATGTGATTTTGCAAGTGTTCTGGTGATGTGAAGCAGTTATGTTGTCTGCAGAAACAAAGTACGTTCTAATGGAGTCTGACCACCCATTTGTGCAGCTGTGTCTAGTAAGGCATGAATACAGTTAACTGTGTTTACATCTTCACACTCTGTGTGACTGGACTGTTGGACTGGAGGGATTTCGTAATTCCATAGCAGGTTAAACCATGGTTGTAGTTAAAATAAATGGCTTAGTCCATAAGCCATTGCCATGGAGCAAAACTGTCTGGATGATGTAGGTTTTATCTTTCATCTTTCAGAAGAGTAAAATGTAGGTAATGGATAAATAGTAAATGGTAGTCTGGGTCTCTGTCTGTGGAAGAGTTTCAAAATCGTGGATTTTGAAATTTAAGAATATAAGTAAGAGAAGAGGAAAAGGTAATGTGCCAGAGATGACGTGCTCACCAAATGTGACTTCATTCTGTCCACAGTTTCTCTTCTGGTATTTCTTCCCTACCAGTGCCCAAGTCTACAGAAAGTGCAATAGCTGCCAAGCAAGAAAAGCATTCAGACACACTCCAAGGTTACATCTGACTTGCCCTCACTCAGTAGTGCTGTCTTTCTTTAATGGAACAGAAGCATTGTTCTCTGATAAAAGAAGGGATGTTTTCATTAAGTTTTTTTAAATGTCTCTGATTTTTCTCTGAATTTCTTAAGGCAATATTGTTCTGCCACAGAGGAACAAAGATAATGCAGTTAAATTTGGGAAAGTGTAGACAGTGTGTTAGGTGAGGTTATCAAATGCTGTCGCTATGAAATGTCTCTGCTCAGAGTATTGTTTTCCACTTTTCAATAGGAACAGAGTGTGATTAAAATAAATGTTCCCCAAGGGAGACTGGTGTGGGTCCTCAAACTGCTGGTTTGCTCACAGGCACTTAGAAAATGGCTGTGGTATTCTGGCGATCAGACTTCCACTGGCTTGATCTATATTCTTTCTCTTTTATTTTGGATCTATGTTTTAAAAACCATTCTTCTTATACCTGTTTTAACAGGTACAGTTGTGAGAAAACTCTCAAAGTCTCTGCTTGCAGAATAATGATAGATTTTTCTTTTTAAGAAGTTAAAATTCTTGGTACCATGAAGCACTACGTCAAGTTCATTATTTTTAATGAACTGTAGCCTTGGTTGGTTGCAAATCTTACGACTGTGAATGTGATACATAATAATACATTTCAAAATACATGTACCAAAAGTGAACAAAAAGCTCT
Source organism: Penelope pileata (assembly GCA_013396635.1). Lineage (NCBI taxonomy): Eukaryota > Metazoa > Chordata > Aves > Galliformes > Cracidae > Penelope > Penelope pileata. Next base: position 901,805 of record WBMW01005327.1, read on the forward strand.
CTAAGCTTTCTCATGTTTATTAATTAATCCTACCTCCCCTCTGTGTAGGTTTTTCCTCAGTCTGTAGATGGATTTTCTGTTCAGGTTATTTCATTTTTGAAATTACTCAAAAAAGTACTCATAGTCAATACACAACACTCAGGCACCCTGTATGCCACAGTAGTTCTAGAGAGTTCTGGTACAACTCAAGTAGCACTTTTTCTGTCTTATCTACCATTTCTCCAAGCTTGTCTTGGTGAGAGCTTGGGTTTTACCAGAATTATTGGAAAATTGGTGATGCTTCTCCACTGTCCCCTGGGAAAAAAGACTGCTTGAGAATCTGCCTACCACAGGAGGGAAATAGTCTGCTGCATCTTTTCACTGCATCTACAGGGATGGCAGCAGATGTACAAAGAAGTAAGGTGCTGCTGCTGCTTCGAGGAGCGCCAGTCACCGCTGCAGGCATTGCGTGCATTGCTTTGTGTACATATGGTTTTACTTCCTTCTGCTTGTTTGCTGCAGGGAAGAGGTTGAATGGACTGCAGGCGCACGTACCGACATTTAATTGATAGGGGGCTGAATGCATTTATGGCAACAAATGTGTACATTAGGAAGCAACTGTGTGTTTTAGGGGACATAGCAGCTGAGAGGTGTATGAGCAGGATGCTGAACCTCAATCTTTTACTTCAGGTTCTGATTTCTTCCAATTTTTTGAGCTACACTGATGAAATTTCCATGTATGAGTTCAACCTGTGTAAGGTTATCAATTTTATTTCCAAATGTTGTTAGGATCTGCAAATGGTTTGGTTGACTCTGCAGTTGTTTCCTAGCATATCACTGTGCATTTGTGTTTTATCCATAGCCTGAGCAAAGCCTGTTAGAAGTGATCACCACTGGAAATTGAATGTTTTCTCTAATGTCTGATAGGTGGACTTGGAGAAGTGAAAGATGCATGTGGAGCAATGTGCCTTTACCCATGCTGTTTGCATTTTGTAATTCAGAGAGGGGACACAGTTTAAGATACAGTAAGGTGCTCTTGCTGAGCACTAGTTACCATGTCCTTTTCCTGTATTTTTATTTTCATAACATGTGTAGAGGCAGAGGATACCTTTTAAATCTTTTAACTCTTTAAAGTTATCAGTAAGCAGTCGCGCAGGAACTGAATTTCATAAATAAAAATACAAAAGCTAAACTGCTGTCTCACAGAGGGTGGAACATATTTCTTGCAGATGGGCTCTCAAGTGACAGTGGGAACAGCAACCTATGGATGCCCAGCTGACCTGTTTTTCTGTCCTGAAAAACTAAAAATAATTTGCATATCTTTGTTTTTAATAAAAATATTTGCATGTCATCTTGGTGTGATTACTGGCACACGTTGTATTGATTAAACTTTATTGTCGCATTATTCTCTCGCATTCAAGGGCCACATGTGCTTCACATCTGGTAAAAATTCAAGAGCCTTTTGAAAAACATCCCTACATTTTTGCTCTTGAAAATGCTTATAACAAATATCACGCTCTTGCTTCTGCTATTGGTTGCAAACAGGATGCACTAGTGTGTGCCTACTGTCCAGCTACAAAACCACCAAAGACAAGGTAGTACGTTTCCGATTAACCAGAGTGACTGACAGCTTGATTATCGGCCTTGGCTTCTTGCACCAGAATGACCGTGCATCTGTGTTCTGCTGAAATCACAGTGGATTGTGCTGCACATATGTCTTTATGGCTACTTTCATTAGGCTAGGCAATGTGGGAAGAAAACCCTGTATTCTTAGGAATGAATAGGAACTCTGTTTTTTCTGTTTATATATGTTAAAATCTTGCTTCTGAGGACAGTATGCCTTAAAAACTACTGGCATAGTATTTAATATCAAAAATCACGTGCTACTTAAAACCCTTTGGAAGAAGTTGAATGTTTTCCTACAAATCTGTCAGTACTGTTCTGGTGTGGTACATTGCTCAGTGCATTTTATAACGTGACTGTGTGACTATTTACCACACTTCATGATGACGTTGCATGTAGCGTGAATGCAAATGGAGAAATGCACTGATTGTGGGTGCCATCTGTTTAGAATATATGGTTCCCCAAACCAAATCAGTTGTATACAAAAGAGATTGCAGTCCGTTTTTCACACATTATTTGTTTTGTAGGGGAAAGTTAAAAATCATGATTAACATCTTCTTACATTTCACCCTTAGGTGCATATAAAATAAAATCTCATTTGGAGGCACCTAAAGCCAAACTCAAACCTGAAACGTTTAGTTGGGTTTAGAATGAAGGAGAAAATATTCTTCTGACTCAATAATGAACTTCATTTCTCTTTTGGGACTTGACTTCTGACACAGAGAGAAGGCCAAAATAAAAACCAGAATGAGTGAGGGCCCCGACTTAAACCTGCTTTTAATTAAGCCTTGTAAAGAAGCTTTTCTGCTAAAACTCTCAAGTTGAAGAGTTCATGCTAAAAAGCCTCCCTGTGGCTTATGCACAGCCAAAGTGGGGACATTCAAACACATTTTTGAATAGTTTAAGCCAGAAAAAAATGCAAGTGAGAAAAGTCTATATTATTTGCTTAATGCAATTTTAGCAGACTGCTCCTTTTCCAGTTACCTTCTTTCTTCTGTTATACTGTGTTTCAGCATAAAGCTTAATGCCAACATAAGATGTTTCGATATTAGCAAACATGAAAACTAAATTGCTTTCATTTCCTTTTTTCCTAATTGCAGATAAATCTGACCTAGTTCAGCTGGACATAGAGTCCATTAGAAATGTAATACACATTTCAAATAGAATTCTTGTGCCAAGGCAAAGGTCAAAGGAATTTTCTTGTTTGTTTGTTTTTAAAGGGATTAAATAAATGTAGTTTCACCACAAGGAGAGTGATAGTGCGTATTGCTCAAGTATGGCTTTTGAGTCCACATTTAAATGGGGTGGACAACCCTGACCATGGCAGTGGCAGGGTTTATTACAAAAGTAACATTTACATGGTTTCTGTGCAGAGTGATGTTCGTTGGGCAAGACTTCTGCTAGACTACTTACACTGTCAACCCCAGACAAGAGCTTATAGTATGCTAAAATAAAGCTGTGGATTCAGTGACAGGTTGTAAACAAAAAGGGACAGGGTACAGTTAATGGCAGCGCAATAACACTAAAGAAAAATAAATAACTCCCTTTTACTTGCAACTGGCAAAGGCCCAAATCCTGAAACATCATCAATCATCCTTGATGACTAGATGAGATCATAAACCGAATGAAGAAAAATAAATTTGAATTTAATTTAAATTGTGATTGGCACAGTAGAAACTAACTTTCACCCAAAAAGATGTTTTCTTCTTCCAAAACATTTCTAATTGCCGCCCTTCCCAATTTTTCCCCACCCATTGCCGAACTTCCAAGTGTTCTTCACTGTTGGTAGATGTCATCCTTTATCCTCCCATGTCTGTTTCAGTATGTCCTTTTAGGTTTTTCTGAGAAGCAAACTGCTTTTGCATCTCTTCCAAAAAAAATTTTAAGTGCAGTCTTCATGTTACAAATACCAAACATCACATTATTCATAATCTCATAATTCACCAGTCCACCAGCTGAATAACGTAGCAGGCATGAAAAGCTGAGAAGCAAAGGACATTACACAGACCAGGAGAGCCATTTTAACAAAAATCTGTTAGGGAAAAGCTTCCTGAGAAATATAAGTCAAGTTTTGACTCAATATTTTAATTTTTACAGCTGTTTATATTTTGCATTGTGATTTTCTCACAAAGTTTCTCCCTTGAGAGAGAAATTTCTTCTTCACAAGCTGATAACTTTAAATTTAATAGTTAGTTCAGGGAGGTTGGAGATTTGATAGAACTAATACTACAATTCCACCAACATTGTGAAATTCTGATGTTGTGAAGTCAGTTTTGGAGCTGGCAAGCTACACCTTCATTTAAAAGATAAGTCAGCATGTCATGAACATTGCAGTCACACAATAACCATTACCAATTATTTGAAAAGTATAAGACCCTTGGTTGGGAGAATTGGCTTGAACCTATTGTTGTGTAAAGCAATAAGCAAGGAAATTTTGTAGTTCTAGATCATTGGTTTAAATTCAGTATTTGAATAAAAGGTGTTGTTACATCCTAGTTCTTGAGTGACATATGAAATAAATTGAGAATATCAGTCTTATTTTTAGGAATCTAATTGATGCCAAATTGGCAGAGATTGAGTAGGAAGGGAGCTTGGGCTACCCCCTAGCCTCTTGAGCTTTGCATACTTACTTTATCAGTTGTGTAGATAAGGGATTTTGCTTCACCATACTGTCAATCTGGCCCTTTCTCTAAGTTGGAAACACTGAATTTAATTATGTAGTTGTGGATCTGGGTTCAACCATTCCCTGTGATATCAGATGTCTAAAATGAAGCTTTGCTGAGAATTAGCATGTATTGCTGCTGAGTGTAGGGAGCAAGCTATGTGAGTGATGTCTTAGATACTATCACAGGTTTTTTTCCTTAACAAAAAAAAAGGGGGGGGGGGNGACTTAGAAACAGTTTGGTTATTTAGCATTGAAATGACTGGCTGGTCATGCCGATTTGATTTATTTATTTGTTTACATGATAAGGTTTTAGGGGAAAGCTATTATAGAAAGCTGTGACGATGTCAGATAATCTTATGTGGAAAGAAGTCTTTAAACTGAGAGCTTATAATTTGGGAGGAATGTCCTTAGAAGGCTCACTGCTGGTTGCAGTATGGGAGGGGTGCAACCCAAATGGTATTTTAGATTCTTTCTATTGTACACGTTGATTTTTCTTTCCCTGTTGGCAGAAGGCTTGGCACGTGGATAGATGTTGATCCTTTTGTACATGATCACATCTGTGTAATCGTTCTTGCCAGAAAGTGAGAAGTGGTGGTAGTTTGTGAGATCCTTGGCAGTGCACAGTGCACAAGTGTTTGGATGTGACAACTGCAGGCTTTGTTGCAGTGCCTTGCTGTGTTCAGGAGAGAGAAATGTTGCTGCCATGCCTTAGGACCATACAGCTCTTCTGGGGTCACAGTGTCCCTTTAAAGGACAGATAGAAAAGATGAGATGTAATGTGTCATTCCAGGCTGTACTGTTTCAATTCAGTTTGCCTAAAGTTACCATGTAAATTTCTCTAGTGGTTGGACGTTGAGCATTAGAAACCTTGTATTCTAATTTCATGGTATTTTTGGACGAGATGGAAGCCAAACTGTGCCCAAACTTAAGCATGAGAGCTAACCCAGTGATCCTTTAGGACCAGTTCTTGGTTATTTTTCAGTTGGCTCAGTATTTGCTAGCCTGCACTGAACGGAACAGCTAATAAAATAAAAAGGCTGTACTGTTTCAGAGGAGAGCTCACTGCCTGCAAATTCCATCCATTCCTGGGTCTTAGAATACAGGGTGAATTTGGTCATCACAGTAGTCCGGAAGAGTTCTAAAACAAATAAGTGACTCTTCTTATTGTTCTGACATTGCCTTCATCAAAGTTGTCTTTGCTTTCTGGTTTCTGTATTCATAGTTGCAGCTTCAAAGCCTGTTCTGAATCCAGCTTTTACAGCTCACTCTTTTCCTGATGTTTTCATTATTGGTCGGTTATTATTCAGTTATCTGCTAGTTATTCTCAGACTGAACGTTTTGCTCTTATTGCAAATTTCTCATTGCTCTGTGCAATTTAAGGTGAGGATTTGCCTTTCTTACCAGGATTTTGATTGCTCCATACCAAAAGTTAGTTGATCCATCTATTTGGAAAAATATGGCACATCATGGCTTATTCTGGAAGATGAGGTGAATGATGAGTGTAACCTTCAGGCATCCTCCATGAATTCAGCCTTTTGGATTAAATACAAGATACTGTTGTTTCTATAGAATTCTAGAGATTTAGCAAGCTGGGGTGTTTTTGGTTTTGTATTTTGTAAAAGCAGTAAGAATTAGGGGTAACAGAGATTTTAGAGAAGTCTTCTAGTTTTCATTTCTTCTTTTGCTAGTGGCAGATTTGTATTCCCATGTCCTTCAGTTTGTGTATTGAAAGACTGCGGGTCTTAAATGGTCACTAAAGTAGTTACATAATGAACCGCTCTTCTTCTTCCCCCTCTCGTGATCCTCAGGGAATCAGGTACTGGGAAAAGGACTGCAGGAGCCAATTCTGCTGCAGGAAGGAGGGATGCAAATCACTCTTCTTGAGAGAATTTGTCCACTCGGTGTGAGTGTCCAGATCTGGCAAAGCAGTTTTGTTGGCTTACCCAAAGGGAGTGAATGCCGCTGAAGGCAGTGAATAGGATCTAAGCAGCTCAATTTTTCTTTTCTAGTGCTTCTGCCAAGGATCACCTAAGCTTCAACAAAAGTTCTGCTGAACAGAAGAAAGCTGTTGCACTTAATGTGTGTGTTTGCCTTCAGTGGCTAATGGAACATTCATGCAGTATTTTCAGATCATCTTTCATTTCAGACATGAAGTACATAGCAACTTCTGTTTTTTCCTTGAAGAATTTGGTTTGTTGGAGAAACATCTGGTTTATGTAAATGAGTGAGGAATTCTGTGCATTGGAAGGTGATTGCAAAATAGTATCTTCATCCTCTGCGTCTGTAATTTAGCTACATTTTGTAAAAGTAAACATTTAATACATCTCCAAATGCTGCCACTTTTTCAGTCTTCAGTTTTAATGAGCATGTTTTCCTCCCGCGACTTAAACAAACAAACAAAAAAAAAAAAAAAAGAAAGAAAAAAAAAAAGGAAGAGGGCAGAAAGAAGCACATTCGCCCTGGTAATTTAGCAGGCTGCCTATTCCGGTCGGGCAATCACCGCAGGAGGCGGCTGGCCGGGGCAGGCCTCGCTGGGGGCGGCGCTGCTGGGCCGCTCTCCCCGGCGTGGCAACACCGCCACCTGCGGGGCGCTGCGGGCCCGGCTCCGGGCCCGGCTGCGGGCCTGGCGGGCAGCGCCCGTGGGGCTGCTGGGGAGGGGGGATGTGATGTGGCTGCAAGCTGGGCTGTAGCGATGTGCCTGCGCTCAGCTGCTTTTGCACTTTTAATAACAAATGTAAGCCCCGCGATCCAATCTATCAGTGTAAGGGAATGCCTGTTGGCCTCCTTCCAACCCAAATGTAGAGGTCTACAGGCACGTTTTATTTTCTTTTGAGTAAAAAAAGCTAGTAATGCACTTGTGTAAATTCAAAATCGCCACTAAGCATGGAGAAACAGCTTCTGTGTTAACATTTAATTTTCTTTGTCTGCTCGGCCTCGTTTTGTTGAAATGATTTTGCGGCCTTTCTGTTGCATGTTTTCTGACGTGGAAGAAAACAAATCAAGACCCACTTATCACATGAATCATTGTTAAAGCCAGCAGCGGTCCTCTGTGTAAAATCTCCCGGTACAAGCTGGGAGGATGGGGATTAAACCTGGAGCACATTAAATTAGTTCCAGTCTATCCCGGGCAGGCTCGGCGCTGCTTGCTTAGGCAGGCAAAACGGAAACAGGCAGTTTATAACAGGGCTGGTTTAAAACTGTGGGGTTCATTTGGAAAAGATTTATATCCCCCACTTATATAAACATTACAAATGTGGGCTGCAAGCAGGAGGCAAATCTTTATCGAAATCTCTTTAAGAGCTTTTTCATTGGGAATAAAATGGACAGCGTGTACTCTTGTTTGAAGATTCGCCAGCGTTTGTACAATTGTCTCTTCTCAGTGCTCTGACTAATTAAAACACAGCTCGGGCTGGAACAGCGAGACCACCACCCGGTAATTTGTTTGGGCCTAACAAAAGTGCTGATGGCTGAGGTGGCAGAGGGAGATTATTTGGAGACAGGAGAAAAGATTGTCCCAAGGCTGGTTTAGTTTTTCTGTAGTGATTATTTCCCTCCCCAGCCCCAAAAAAAGAGAAGCTACTGTGTCTAGATTTATCTTCTTCCCTCTTTCACCTCCCCTTTCCCAGTGGATACTTTCTTAAACAGTAGCACAAAAATTCTGTGGGTTTTGTGGTCTCTGTGAGGACCTACCAAACCGTAGGGCTGGGCGTTTGCTCCAGGAGCACTGGGAAAGGAGCTTCGGGTGTGAGGGTCCCAGCTGGCCGCTGGAGCAGCTACTTGCTTGGTAATATTTGGGAGCAGCTAATGTGATGGTATTGTTTTTGAAAGTTTATTTTTAGAAGCATTAAATATACATTAGCACAATAAATATCTATTTTTGTTTTTGATAATAGGACACAATTTTATTTCTAGCTCTTGTAGTACCATTTTACTTTGTTTATTCAGGGTACATGTCATAAGAATTGTCCAGATTCTGGATTTAACCAAGTCCTTTTCGTATTTCATTTTGATGTTAATAAACAGTGTCTAAAAGAGCTTTGTAATACTATTCTGCCTTCCAAAATGGGATCCAAATCTCAGATAAATGACCTAAAGTATTTTGTGTGTTGCAATATATAACCAAGACCCTCTGGATTCTCGCATTCAGACTGTAGTTTCTCATGCCTCTTCATTTTTGCTGCTGTGCATTTCCGTATGGGATATCATTTATGCCCTGAACGTCTGATTCTATTGTCTTGAGAGTAGACTGAAAGAGGTTCTGTTAGAGAATCAGGGGCTTTCTGTACTGTGAGGGAGGGAGAATTTTCTGATGGTTGCCAAAAAAGAAATTAGAATTCTTCTGCTGTGCAGGGGGAGGAACTGCACGTGGTGAAGCTTGGAAGTGCTCCAGGCTGAGGTGTAGGTCTCCAGGTAGGAACGATAGAAATTACATTGAAGTGCTGTATTTTCTCTCTTGCAAGAAATTTGTGCAACAGAGACTGTGAAGTAGATAGACGTACCCCTACTGGCTGTTGAAAAGCAGTCTGAACGCTGTGGATGCTCAAGCTAAATGGGCTACCATGGACTCAGGCTGTGCCTGGGCTGTGTTGCCACCAGTGTACTGCAGCTCACAGTATGTGTGGGAATCATTTACTGCACTGAATGGTATTACTTCTCCCTGGGCATCGGCATCAGCCCATCCAAGCACCAAAGGTGTGAGGAAGCAGCCACTGCTGGTCACAGGTGGAGAACAAGCAAGAGGTTTGCAGCTGTACACGGAGGTGAGCGTTGGTCTCCTGAGTCACAGCCTGGTGCTGGGCTGCTGGGCCATGCTTCCTGTTGCTCCTACTGAAAAGCAGGATGGGGAGCTAGGAAATATCTCAGTACCTCAGTGCCTGGCATTTACAACTGAAGTTGTTTTGGTTTTAACATTGCGCTTATATACTACTTACTGAAGTCTGGGTTGTGTTTTAACTCAGCAGATCGTGATATTCTTTTGGAATAATTTAAAAACACAGTTAAGATAGCTTGCAACTCATACAGACTTATCCTTAAGACTGTTTTTTCCCAGTTAAAATGGCATGGGATATGCATTTCCCCAGACTTTCTGAGTGAAACTTCCTGCATGAAACAACTAGGAAATGCATACGAAAGTAACTGAAAATTTCTGAAGTCCTTAAATGTTTGGAATGACATGCATGATTTAAGTGGTTTTGGATATTGAGACCAGATGTCCTGTGCTCCAGTCGGCTCCCTTTGCACAAATGTGATATCAGAAGGGAGTTACGCTGACTCAGGCGCTCGGCTGAGTGGGAGGGAGATCCCAGGGGGACAGAGCTGGGTTCACTTTTCTGCTCGCAGCTTGTGCTGGAGAAACAGACTGGGAGGAGCCGTGGCAGGGCCAGCCCTGCAGCCAAGACACCCACCCCTCATGCAGCTCTTGCAGCTGGCAGTGGGGAGCAGCCTGATGTTTTCTCCTCGCTGAGCAATGAACGAGCTGAGGAGGAGGCGCATGGGACGCGTAGATGGAGCATTATGACTGAGAAACAGATGCTGGGCGTTCTTTCTAATAACCAGCATGCTTCAAGGTCATATACCCATGCACAGGCATACCCAGCTGAGCGTGTTGTCTGCTAACCCCCCCTGCGTGCAAATACCAGCCTTGAAGATTCCTGCTTGGTTAAGGAACTGATAAAACAGCTTACATATAGTTCAATTAAACTTTGCTTAAAGGGAGAGGACTGTTAGGTTCTAGGACAGGAGAAGATTTCTGGGATGAGATTAGAAGATAAACAAAATAATGAGTTTTCAGATTTTTTTTCACTGTGACACTATGATGTTGAAAAATAATTGCCATTTTGTTTATGCTTGTGTATCATTTAATGTTTTATTTTGATGTATAATCAGTGGTTATTGTGGCTGCTGTTCTTGCACATGTGTAGGGGAAAAAAGGTACATCCTCACTCTGATGTGCTGCTGTCATTTCTGCCATCCACTGCTCTCCAAATGATGATAGCCTGACTGCTTTTCAATAGCAGTGAAAAACTGGACAGGAGAATTAGGTCTTCATAGGATGAAAGGAGATACAGCTGCATACTCTAAGCTTGTTTCATTTTTTCCAATCTGAAAAGAGAAAGAAAATGCTGTTCCTTGTACAAATCTTACCACAGTGAGCATCCTCCAGTGAAGATGTCCTGTCAGTGAAGGATTCCTTCCACACACAAAAATGGATTGGGGGTCTCATAAGTTATGAACTTACTCATGCGTGTGACATCTGCCTTTAATCACCATGAAAGCCTGAGTCCTGTTTAAAGCATGGCAAGCCTTGTACGAGGGCTAGAAATGTCAGTACTCTATTGTGATAACATTTAGTGTACTGATTAACAGCCTCAGTGCTCTGCAGCGGACTGATAATCTGCCTTCGTGGCTTTGTGTTGCCATTCTGTCTCCTTCCTGTGCTCTGAGTGGGGCATGTGGGCAGAGCAGTGGAGTTTTCTCATGTGCAAAATCTCCCGTGTTCATATATTTTGCTTTGTGGTTTATGCCGTATATTCTTTATCTATCTGCATACTGAGGTGTAAAGCATTGTAAAGACAGCATAAAATAATGAAGTTGTGATGTTTGAATTCGTATCTGTAAAATGCAGTAGCATGTGATCCGATGTATGATCTCATACAATCATCTCATGTGAAGTTGCTGTTCTACATAGCCATAAAGTTTCTTGACTCTTACTGAATTTCAGTTCCTAACTTTTTGGTAAATTTCAACAATTTCTGACAGGTATGTTTATTTTAGTTATAGCATTTCACTACGTTTCTTGGTGTATTTTTTTAAGAAAATAGACAAAGGCATTTGGGGAGAGAATGCTACTTTGAGATCTACACTCATTTCTGTTGAAATAGACAGCAAGAAGTTGTATTCCAGGGATACTGTGAAATGATGCATGTTTTGGCCAAAATAGTATCTTTATTCAACATACTTCATGTAATAGTGTAAGTTCTAAGCTAAAAGCTTTCAAGTGTGTGTTTGGCTTTAACATAGTTGGAATTGTGATTCATGTGATGCTTTGGCACAAACTGACTAAGCATTGATGCTTGTGGCAATATATGATAGATGTCCTACATGTCTGTTAATATCAAACTTTTAGGGACAGAAGATGACTGGATTTGTACCACAAACAAAAAAAAATAGTTTGAGTTAATGCACTCACAAACAAAAAAGCCAACAGCAATCTGAAAACAGATTTCCTTCAAATGAACTCAAGCAGTAACGTGGGCTCCAAAATCCTTTTTCACTCATTTGGAATAGATTTGTTCTCCCATGTTACCTTTGTCCCAGGCAGTCTCATTTTCTGCCTTCTGGTACCAGTGCCCACCACGGACAGGCCATCACCAGAAGTCTGAGGCTTCCCTGAGGAGTTCCCAGAGCGTCTGAAGTTAGACTGAGTAGGAGTGAAAGATGATACTAAGAACAAAGGGCTGAGAGAGACGAGGTGCCTCAAAAGGCAAGGATGTGGCACAAGATGGGGTTATTTTGACTGTCAAGCAGTCTCCTTTTATAATTTACTGCTCTGACAGCCCTCACAGCATGTCCAGCATGTCAGTATGTATTACCTGATCCTTTCTGCTATTTCAAAATGATTTTTCCCTCACAGCCCACAATTCTTTTCACTGCTATTAAGCACTGTGCCAGAGTTTATGGTTTATTCACCAGATGCATTTAATGCAGTGTTTTATTATGTGAGACCACTGAGCTTGTATTTTCTGCTTGTCTTCTGTTACTTGACCCTCCAAAGTCGTTCTGAAATATGCGTGTCATTAGAGAATCTCCACAAATTTAAGAACAGAAAAATCATAGTTTCAATTTCTGTTGTTTCTGCTGTGCTTTTATTGACTAGATTAAAGAGCTCCCTCATGCTGAGAAATTTTCTTCCGTCTGAAGAGCCATACACAAACTGAAAAGTGTTATTCTTCCTTTTGATGAGCCAACTTTCTCTCTGGAGAAATTTACACCTCTAGTTGCTCTGAAACTCTCTTCAGGATTATCTCTAGTTTTCCACAGCTTCTTAGGAATGCGTTCACTGGAATTGGATAAAATATATCAAAATTACTCCTGACAATGCCACATGACGAAATAAACGTGCTCCCCTACTTTTTGGTACTCCCCTGGCTATACATAATTTGTAGTTTTATTCATCCTTTTGCCATGCCTTTGAGCTCAGTATGTCAGTTCTGGATCAAAGATGTAGTTGAGCTGCTTTGCTTTTTCTAACCATACTCAAAAGCAACTTCCTACATAAGATAGAGAAAAGAGGACAGAGTTATATGATACTCTTCAAAGCTCAACCATTTGGAGCTCTGGAACAGATGCGTGTTTTTGCATACTTACTAACATTTGATATATTTTTTTTCCCCTGAATTTTCCCGTATTCTATCTGAACCAACGTAAAAGTTCAGCAGCACAATAACCTTTGGCAAGGAGATCCACATTTCAACACCTTGCATGAAGAGCTACCTTCATTTGATTTTTATTTTTATTTTTTTTGTCTGGCTCTTACCAGCTTTGTTTATTGCTCCTCAGTTCCCATGTTGGGACAGAGTGAGCAGTCAGTCCCTTCCTGCCTTCTCAAGTCCACTCAAGATTTTTCAGGTTAATCTTTTTTTTCTCTTAGCCTAGAGAGTTCTAGCTGATCTGAGCAGGGATTCATATTCTTTTCTTCTTTTCTTTGTCCAGAGCAAATCTTTTTCAGTAATCGTTTTCCAGGAAAGAAACCCCTTCTTCTGCAGATAAGTTCAGCACTGCTGAACAACCAGTTTGGTTGTACTATATTTTGCTTGATTTATTCACCATTTGTTTGTTTTCAGTCCCTGTGGATTCTTATCCTTTGCTTTGTACTGACTGAATGCTTTCTCATTGTTCTCCTCAAAGGTGACGTGAATTTTAACCTCCTAGAATATTATGTTATCCCCATGTCCTTTTCTCGGTGTTAAACCCCTACCATCTTTTGGCATTTTTCCCAATGTTCCAAAGCTTTTAAAAACAAGCAACATCAGAAATATACATATGGACCCAACATGCAGAGCGCCAAGATCTTTCTCTGATGCATATTTTGTCTTGACTGGGCACATGCTGCTTTTTCATTCTTCTGACACCGTTTTTGCTGTGCTGATTCATGTTTATACTGAGCCTGTCTGTAGAAGCCATCACAGCTAAAAGCTTTTGACTGAGTAGGTTGGGAGTTTTCCCTTTTAAATTTTTGATGAGTCTCTTCTGTCAGACATGCAGTGATTCAAGTAAAATTGTCTTTATACTTGCAGAGCTTTGTCTAATAAAATCCAGACTTATTAAATATCATTTTTTTCAGCATCCTGTTGCTGCTGAGCCTCCATGAACCCATTAAAAAATCTTAACACAGCTGTAGACTGATGGTTTCCAAAGAGAGGCAGAAAAACTGGACTTTATGATGTAGTGATACATTGCCAGACAGCATAACTCCCTGGGATGAGGTGATTTCTGTACAGTGGAAGATTAGGTATCAGTGCATTTACTAAAAGCTTTTGTGATGGCATTTGATTTTTCTCAAAATGTATGTGTGTGTCTTGCAATTCTGACAGAGTAATCAGCAACTGAATCTGCCTGTTGTAGCACAAGAAACAAAAATGACTGATTATGTAAGGTTGTTGAAAATGGGAAATTTCTATCAAGCAGCTGTGGTGCTCAGTAAAGACAGGAGGAAGGTGGAATAGTGATAAGAGGAAATTATGTTCAAAATATAATTTCTTTGTGTGCCCTAATGAAATTGGGTTAAAGAAAAATAGTGGAATTTGCTTCTTTGGCTGTGGGTGGAATCCAATTGCTTAGGTCATGATTATGGGCTAGGGAGTTGTTGGCTGAAAGAACTGTCCTGGGCTTTTTTTTGGTTCTGTTTTATTTTTGAGATCATAGGGTTTGAACAGCTTGTTTTAAATATTTTTGGTGTTATCACATATTATCTGTTAAGTGTCAGTGGTGTGTTTTTGGAATTGCCCGGGACACGTGTTAAAAAAATCTCTGACCAGAAGAGCTTGTGAACATAATGCTTTATGTTCTAAGATAATTTATCTTGCCTTTGACTTGTCACTGTGTTTTGTAGTACACACTCCCATCATGGATAGATACTCAGCAGGTATAAATTGGCCAAGGACTGCTGATGTCTATAGTGGTAACTGTTAGACACCAAGTAGGAATCTGGCCGTGTGACAGTGTATTGAAGAAGTCATCCAAAGAGCAGGTGATCATTTATATAATTTTCCTTTATATCTCTTGGCAGGCTGAAACTAGTTCATGTAGGCTTTAAGCCAGCACTGTTGCATGAGGAAGCAATCCAGTGCTTGGGCTTCATGGCTGGTGTAGTTGTGTCCATGGCCAAGCAGTAAACCAGATCTGTTTTCATGCACACTGACAGAAACACTTCAGCTGACACAAACGGAACAAGCTGCTGTGGTGGGCAGGATACAAGAATGAAAGAATTGGGAGAGCGTGCAGATAGGATCAATGTGAATCTGTGTCTTTGGCAGCATAAGCCAGGTTAAAAATAGCTGTTCAAAAGCTTACTGGTTTTCTTTTATTTACTTCTTATTTGTTTACATTACAATTTTAAGACTCTGTCTGCAAGGACTGCTGGGAAATTGTCTCTGCAGTTTTGAGAAAGTGGGTCCTGGATCAATGTGTAGGGTGGGTGGTAAGGGCAGGAAAGGGGACAGGAAATAGGATTGGGTCTGTAGGAACGTTTCATTAAGGACAGAGAAGTCCTTAAGAGTAGTGCCAGCTGAGACAAGTTCTTGATGCTTTTTTACTGTACTTCAAAGACCATTTTTTCTTATGCCGTGCTGTGGGTTGGCTATTCTTTGATCGTACCCTGCAAGTATTTAAACAAAAGACAAAGATGCATTTTTATCAAAACCTGCTTAAGTCAAGAATTATGATGAATTCTAGAGCTTTGTATGGAAAAACAAAATTTGTGTGGTAAGATCATACTTCCTGATTTATCGTGTCAAATCACCAGTCACCTACTGGCCATTTTATGAAAAAGAAATAAATGATTGTTTTGATGGGATTAGGGAGTACAGACATCTTCTCATCCATATAGGAATTATGCACAATTGAACCTGAATGTGAGATGCTCAAACTGCGCACAGCAGCAAGGAGCAGAACTGCAGCTTCTGAATTAAGGTCAGCTGAGCACTGAAGGCAGCAACTCTTAGTTTGGCAGCCTCTTCTAGTTTTTGCTAAGATGGTTACTGCTGCAGAGAACTCTTCCCCTTGGAGGATCTGAGCTGTTTTTGCATACCCATCTGATCCCTCGGTGCTGTTGTCACTTCTGGCAGCCAGAATATTCACTCCAGTCTGCCTTCATCTGGATGGTAGGGGGGCATGCACTGCATGCAGAAAGCCTGAAGCATGGAAAGTCAAACCCAGATAAAACATTGCCAGTCAGGTACAGCAACATTGGAAAGCTGCTTTACCCGCAACTCCTGAGCCTCTTTTCCTACCCAAGTTATCGATACAAGCAGCTTTTCTTGAATAGGTCAGAAGTGTGCATGGGGTCTGAGTGGACTTGTAGGGATGTGAGGTTGGATGATCTAAGCCTTCCCCAGAGAAGTTGTTGAATGTCTTGTTGTACACGTAGCAAAACTGGAATACAGTTCCTGAGGGCCAGCTTCTGCACAGGGTGTTTCAGGAGCACAGGGCAGTCCATGAGCCGAAGACTGAAGAGTTTCCACTGATCCTTTTGTGGATTTTAACTGCAGCTGGATTTTGGGGTTGTTTTTTAGTGTTGTTTTTTTCTCGAATAAATTCCTTGCTGTTGTAAAGCCCCGTGGTTCACATTCCAAAAAATTCTGTTAACTCATGCGACCTCTGAAGGAATTAAATGTTTTGCTTTCTAAACTGAAAGCCACTAGGATATTTACATAATGAAGTAGTCTCCGAAGATTTATCTCCCCCTTCCTCCTGGATTTTAAAAGAAAATAAATTCCACTTGCTTGAAGTTGATTTTTGCTTTAATATTTTTAATGATGTGTTGGGGACAGTGGGCTGTATGGGAAGGGATTAGTTTGCCTTGGTTCTCTTCTCGGTTTTGTCAGGGACACGTGTTAATTCACGTAAACTCTGACCCTCTTCCTTCTCCTCTGTTTTTTATTGTGTAAAAGATGTCTAATGATACATACTGGTTTAGATTCTTAGAATTTATTTAATACTGAAAGTAATGCCTTTCACAGAAATGCAAAACTGAGTTTATTACACTTTCTCTTAATTCCTGTTGATCATTTAAATCACATTTTAAATGTCAATTTCGAAGCACAATATCATGTTCACTATTTAAAAACTGAAAAAAAAGATTTTTGTATTTTCTTCACCATTCTCCCATCTGCCAAAACTTGAGCCTTTTGCAAAAATCAGCAGATTGACGTCAGTTCGTTTACCCTTAGGGATAGTAAATTATTACACAGCTTAAGTTATAAAAATAAATAAGGAGGGTGGAGGACAGACATGGAAAACAACAGAAATCTATCACAAATTCTCTCTGGATTTTGAAGAGTATGTGATTATAACATTAAAGTGTCCAAACAATGCAACTGAGCAGAAGGCATTTGAGCTTGGGCCTTAGCTGGCTCTGAATTAAGCAACATTAATGTTTTTATACAGCCTTAGGAAAGCTCAGAATTGACCTGTTTTTATTATTTTTATTAGCTCCCTTGATGATAGACAAATGGGGCTAACCTGAGGCCAACATAACCAGCAGGAAATTTGGGTCATGGGTAGTTACATTTCTAAAAGTTGTGTTTTAGGATTGTTCAATCACGGTAATTGATTGATGGTTCCATGGTGCAGGGAGCACCTAAATCATCAGAGGTGGCCAGATAATGACAATCTGCTGGTGGGTTTTCTTTGAGGCAGATTTTCCAGCTCCCTGCAGAGCTGTGCTCTGCAGCAAGGCTGCGTGTCCCTTTTTTCTTACGTGCTCGGGTCCAACTAGCCTGTTCGTACAAAATAGCCTCTAAATTTGGCAGTTGTATTTGAAGTTCTCTGTAGCACCATTTCCCAAGAGATAAGGAAAAAACATTCCAGAGAAGTTCATACCCTAGAAAGAGCCTATGTATGTTCTGAAGTTAATGGCTTGTTATAGCTTTTTAATTTCTTTTTCTTTCATTTTTACTTTGAAGATAAGAGGTGGCAATTGTTGCTGTAAGTTGTTGAGTTTTAGCCTTTCCTTCAGTAAATCATCTTGAAAGTTTAGACCCAAATCTTTTTTATCATGTATGTTTGAAAGTTTGCCTGAGATGCTGAACACGTGTGCTTTCAAGAGCTACCAGGTCCTGAAGCAGGAGCTGGTGATGTCTGGCTTGTATGGCCAGACAGTGTGGCCATGTGCCTTCTCACTTTTCCAAGCTTATGGGCAATTAGTGCGTGCAGAACAGAGCGTATCCTTTTCAAGAACTCGTCTGTGGTGTTGTAGTATGCTATGAGATGGGGTGAAGTAGAGGGTTTGTGTGTTGAGGCGACAGAGGGAACAGACGGTGATGCCAGTTGATGGTGTTCAGGGTGGGAGACACAGGGCTCGCTGCTACTTAAAGGTGAATATAGATTATTATAGACTGAAGTTTGTCGTCTATTCCAGAGTAACTCCAGATGTAGGTTAATCTTCAGGTCCTGAATTTTTAGGAGTGGTTGGGCTTTTGTTTGTCGCAAGCTGCTTCCTCCCAGTGGTTGCCTACCTTTGAACGCCTTGAAGTTTTGTCTTCGTCCATTTTAGCATCTATACAATCTGAAATTTATCATGCAAGCATACAGCTGAGAATTTGTGTATCCAAATGTGTCACTTTTTGAAAAGAGAGCAGGCAATAATGAAATGAGATGGGAATCAGCTGCAAAAAAGGTCTTTGAGAGCCTAATTCCTGCTTTCATATGATTGAATGTGTAATGGATCAGTGTAGGTACGAAAATTAGCTTGTAAGATGCCTGTTAGTGATCTAACATTCAAAGATTGTTCTAAAACAAGATACAATTGCAACCAGGAACCCTTGGAATATTTCACAGAACACACTGGGGACAAAGCTTCCCGTTTGTGTGCTCAAAGCTAGGTCTGAAATCCCCAATGAGCTCAGAGCTGCAGTAGTGCATTTAGAAGCAATTTGTTACTGTATAAACCTGTGCCTCTTTCTGTTTATTTTGGGATTGGGCTTTTTTTTTTTTTTTTGGTTTTGCTTTTTGTGAAACTGTTTAAAGGGTATATTATTGGCTATGATGCCTATTATCAGGACCAAGCTGTCTGAAGTTACTGTAGTAACAACCAAGAATAAGTGTGTGCAGACTAGATTCTATGGGTTTTAGGATATTCAGTCTTTCCCTTTAAGCTTGAATAGATGCACACATCTTCTATGGAGCTGTTTGCTGACAGCAGGGTGAAGGTCAGGGTGCGGAGGGTGGTGTTGCAGACCTCTGGGACGGGTTTGACCACTCACCGCTGCCGCGTGGGGACTGTGCTGCTCTCCTCCCACATCTCCCCTGTGTAGCAGAGGCGTGCTCCTCCTGCTCCCCATGCGCTGACCCCACTCCTTATCTGATCCCATTGCTGAGCTGCAAGACAGCTCACAGCAGAAAGCGTGTGTGGAAATTTCATGTGCGGGACAGCAAGTCACTGGCAGTGTGTGCAGTGTGTGGCTGTCCTGAGCAGCACAGACCTGCACAGTGGATGTAAGCTTGTATTACCTGATGTGGATGTCCGTGTGGCACTTCATGGGATTTGTATCTGAAGTCTGTTTTATAACCACAGAAAAGCTATACGAGCACTTTCTCTCCCTCCCACAGAAGTGCAAAGAAGCAAGAGAAGTTTTCAGTTCCTGGGGAAATGGCAGCATGCTGAGATTTCCCCTCCTTTTCTCTGCCAGCCTTCGTCTCCTCACAAACGCTTCATGATAACCTCTTAGCCTCCTGCTCTCCCCTTCCACACGACCTTTACCTTTTTCACCTCGCAGCATGGATGTGCTATGGGAATGAATCTGACCTACATAGCAAAGAAGGTTTTTTCAGTGGGAAGGGCCCCTGTGACAGCAGCAGAAACTGTCGAGTGTGCTGTGCAGGGGATGGGGAGATGAGCACACACAAGGCAGGTGATCGCTGCCCTGGGGAAAGACACCCTGTCCTCGCTCCTGTCGCAGGAAGCCACACTGGTCACTCAAACCACACACTTCACAGGTAGTTCCCTCTGTTTCTAATTTTCTGGTTTTCTGACCTGAAAATGCAGGATCAGTTTTGCAGATGTCCTAGCTATTGAAGTCAATGGGAACTGGGCTTTGAACTCCCTGCTCAAGTACAAAGTCAGGCCCAAGGAGGTGGTCCAAAATTTGGAAGAAGTGTCCAACCTTGGGCTTTTGCCATTTTTATGTGTACTGAAAAGTCTGGTGCTCCAATTCTCTCACCTGACAGGTAGGTATATGGAGAAGATCTTTAAAGGCTTTTCAAGTGCTAAGATGCTGCTTGTGAGTGACTAGGAAAAAACTTGCAGGAAACTAATAAATTTGCTGCCTGAGTAGCAAATGAATCAGGGGCCTGTATGGTGACAAGTGAGAGTGCAAATATTGAACGATGTTTCATTAAATGAGCACTGCTTTCTCTGTGTACTGTGTGAGACGGGAGTTCATTGGGGAAGAAAGCTTAGGAATGTATGACTAGGGAATTCATGAAAATGTGTTAAGGGCATAGATTAGTACTGCACAGATGGGCATAATCCTGGCTAGCTGTTAATGTTAGCTCTATATCTAAGCAACATTCCATTTTGTAGTTTAAATAACGTAATTGTTATGTACACAATAAAAGTTGTCTGCTAAAGTAGTCCTTGAAACACCAGATAGTTTGAGTCTGTGCTGCAAACCAAGCACTGAGGCCTAGATCTGCCATCCTCTGCCTGTCCTGCAAGGCACCACAGCAGCAGCAAGAAGTACCAAGAGGGGGCCGGATGCCTCACCTAGGGCACTTCTGGATGGTAGTGGTCCTTCTAGGCAAATACTCTGACAGCAGCAATAGCCCATGCTTTTTAGGGAGTACACACAAATCTGGACTCTTTCTGCTGTCCATTCTCCTTGCACTTTCCCAGTGTCCAAGCCTCTTATACTAGGGATGCTGGAGGATGCATCACTCACCAGTGCTTTCAGTGTCTGCTTTCAGGCCTGTTGTCTGAGATTTCATCCAGTCCCTTTTTGAACCTGTTGACTTGGTCTCCACAACATCCTCTGTCAGGTTTTGTACTGCAGTGTTTGTTGAGCAATAGTTCTACACTGAACATATTCACCACCTCTGTCATTTCATAAGCTTTGATGGTGTCGTGTCCCTCCTCTCCCCCATCTTCTCCTTGCCAGACTGAGGAGTCCTGGCATTTTTAGATTCTCCTTTTACCCCAGATCATTGCAGAAATAATAACTCTTGCAGATGGAGGCAGTAGGATGTCTGATGCTAACTGAAAAGCCCTACAGGGTCGATCTGACACAATCTTTCTTCTGTTTTGCAGACTATTGGAGAGTCCGAAATGCCCAGCGTGTTGAACCAGTTATTGCCAATGATCAAGTCTTCTAGTGACAGGAAGCAAGATGATTACTCTTGTGAAGACTTCCTTGTCCTTTTGGTATACATGTATTCTGTGGTTGGAGAAATCAAAAGTGGAAAAGAGCTGGACAAAGCTGAAGAAGAAGTGAAGAAGGCTTTAGTCAAGGCTGTTTGTGATGAGCCAGAGCTGTCTCCTTTGTTGCAGAAAATAACAGGTAAGATTCTGCTTGTGTGGTGAGAAGTTGGATGGTGATGAACGTGGGAACTAGGAATAGCATGTAAAAGCAGCTTGACTGGCCTGTGGTGCAGAGGATATGTGAGTAAGCATGAAGATTTCCTGTAGATTTTTTCCATCTCTAATGTTCATGTATGCCAGATGCTGACAGGCGGTACTTGAATAGTGCTGAGTCTGATGGAAGCTTTGCAATTTGCTCTTTTTGTTAGAGATGGGCTAAGTGTGTGTGTTTTTCTAAGGTAATCTTTTCCACAGTTTCTTTCATTGATTGGTGTAAAGTTGACCCTGGGAAGTCAAAATTAATGCTGGAAACATGTTCAGTGAACCACGGTTGTTTTGTGAATAGCAGAAGCTGGCCTGTCTGGCATAAAAGAAGAAATGTGTCTAAAACCAACACTGAGCTTTTTGCTGAAATGACATGAACATTAGCCTTTAAAAATAGCACACTAAGCCTTTTTTTAGGTGAGCACTCCTAAAATAGGAAAGCCCTGACCTCCTACTACCAATGTCACATGTCAGAAAAAAAAATATTGTTAAAAAAAATCATTAAAATGAATGAGCTATGCTTTGAGGGTGGCATATCTGAATAGCGGAAAAGATCTCTCCTTCCTGCTGTCAGTTTTCTCAATGTTTACTAATAGTGAGCAGGTCATTGACCAGGTCACCTTTGAGATAGGGAGCATACAAACATGAATCAAAATGTTGCAGGGAGCTTACAATCGAAAGCCTTTGCCAAGAATTTGCCTAAGTGGGGAAACTCAAAGACAGTGGGACTGTTCTGCTGTTGGCTATTCTGATATTATCCCTAGTGGACACTTCTGCTTCACAGTGTGTTCTGACTGATCTGCTGTTGCTTTGAGTGTAAAATATTTTAATTTTTAGAAGATTCTTACTGTAGAATGGGCATTTCAACCATATTTGCATTGTGCTGATATGTTAATGCTCCTTGCCACAGTGCCCACAGTCTGTAGCTGTATATACCTAGTATTTCATGGTTTTTTACTTTCACTCTTCTGATTTTCGATATGTACTGCACATCTTATCCACTACATGATGTTTCAATTGCAACTTCAGTGGTGTCTTCTACAGGATATGGTGCAGTTCAACCCCTCATTTCTAAAACTTTGTGTTCATATTTTACCTTTTATCCTGTAATCTTCAGCGTTTTTCATCGCAGCTGTGTCAGTTTCTGTTTGTTGTGCCTAAGAACAGTGAGAGAAAATTTGAAATCTCTAAAACTTCTGTCAAGTACCACAGAGAAGCCCCATTACTATGTACATAGAGGCTTCCCTTGTTACTCTCTGGTGGTTTCAGTTTATGTAGTTGCAAGCATAAATGGAGACAAAAATATACATTGTTACACGTTATGTTGCATAACCTGTCAATAATTCCATAATTTTATGAGTATACTTCTGTGCTTGATTTTCAGGGTGCATGTTTGCTGAGTAAAAAAGTGAATATCTAGGTAT
Source organism: Penelope pileata (assembly GCA_013396635.1). Classification (NCBI taxonomy): domain Eukaryota; kingdom Metazoa; phylum Chordata; class Aves; order Galliformes; family Cracidae; genus Penelope; species Penelope pileata. The sequence continues at coordinate 924,336 of WBMW01005327.1, forward strand.
TCTTGCTCAGCTTCTGAGAAAAGGAGCATGTAAATAAATGTTTCAGTGTAAAGATTCGTTATTTTATGGAACAAAATTAATTCTCTGGTTGTACATAGCTGTCTAACTGTGAGAAGCGCAGTGTCTGAAGCACAGCAATTATTTCCTTATGCATAAGTATTTGCTATCTTATGTGGGGCATTCCACTACGAACTTTTTCATTATCACACTTGTGATTTGTATGGGTTGCTTTGGAAAGTTAAACATTGGAAAATAGAAGGATTGTTTCGTTTTTTTTAAGCATTATTGGTGAGCTGATCCCAGCCAGCAGCCAGTCACCCACCAGCCCTCTCAGTCTTCATCCCCTTTCCTTCAAGCTGGATGGCATGACAAACAGGAAGAACAGAAGCCAGAAAACTTGTAGGTCAAGGTAAAGACAGTTCAATAGGTGAAGAAAGGAAAGGCAACAACTGAAGCAAAGGCAATCGCTCACCACCTCCCATAGGCAGGCTGGTACCCATCCAGTTTCCAAACTGCAGCCAAAACCCTGTCCTCTTCTTCTTCCCCCCCAGTTTTTGTTGCTGAATGTGATATGGAGTGTCCCTTTGGCCAGCTCAGGTCACCTGTGGCAGCTGTATCACTTCCAAAGTGTTTGTCCGCCCCATCCTACTTGCTGGGGAGGCAGTGGGAAAAGAAAGAAAGCCTTGACACTATGCAAGCACTGTTCAGCAACAACCAAAACATCCATGTGTTATCAGTACTGTTTCAGCCACAAATCCAAAACACGGTACCATTGGGGCTGCTGAAAAGAAGTTTAACTCTGTCCTAGTCAGGGCCACCACAGAATCTTTATTTTTGGGTAGTTCTAGATCAAGCATGTCGTTGTACCTTACAAGGTTAACTGTGTAACACAGAGCCAGGTTCTTGCAGCCTTCCATTTCTGTGTCTGCGTTTAGCAAAACCACATCTGTGCTTTTTGCACAAGTGGGTGATGGTATTGCTCCTTGCTTGCATTCTTTGGTTTATCAGCATTCTTTGTTTTTACGTCTGATTTAGAATGACAATTCTTTTGACTTATACATAAAAGAAGAAAAAAATAATTAAAACTTGTTGTCATGACCACAAATAAGGATTGTCTTGGTAGGGATCTATGAAATGGAATTTGCAGAAATCCCTGGAATGGAATGGAATCCCAGGCCTTTGGTCGTGTCCAAGCCTTTATTCGTCCAATGGATTGTTTTTTCAGCAGTGCTGGAATTTGCTGAATTGGTAAATTGCTATATTTGCTGAACAGAGTAATTGAGGAGAATGACTGAGGAAATATGAGCAGCCTTAGGCCTTCTCTTACTTGACCTGCATGTTACCAGGCTGTGCTTTGCATCGTGCTCCCCTCTGAATCTGAGGCACCCGGCTTGCTGCTGGAGAGGTAAAGCAAATCACAGCTGGATCTGCATGCCAAGCACCTGCAAGTTTTCTTTCCCAGCATAGCAGAACTTTCTTAATTTGTAGCAGAGCTGAAAGATGAGGAATAGGTAACAGTACCAGTTTCCTCTTTTGGTACAGTAGTTTGGTGGATATGATGTCAAGACATCTCTGCTTCCCACAGAATGTGCTGTGAACTACGCACCCGACTGTTCCTGTTAGCAGCTACAAGCTGGCCCATTTTCATGAATTCAGCCCAGCCCTGCAAGTCAGCAGCAGCCTCAGATCTGGATTGCTCATGTTTCAGACATACAGTGTTCTCCCATCATTTTACTTAAAGTCAGAAACAAGAGCAAACCATTTTTTTTTGCTCTTTAAATGACACTTAAGTGAATTGGTGACTTGGACCAAAATCAATTTCAGTAATTCTTGCAATCTCTTGTTCATGATCAGAACACAGCAAAATGTTCACGATCTTTTATTTTGAGATTTTCATCACGATAAATGAGAGGAAGAATGTTAAATTGAACTTGTCAGGACAGAAAATGAAGCCAGGATACTGGGTAGATACAAGATACGTGCTGTTGGCTTGCTCGTTGGCTTCAGGCTCCCAAGTGAGCCTGCAGTTCCTGAACACTGGCTCTGCACTCTGTGGCACAACTGCTCTTGCTGAGTAGCTCAAAGGAAAGCAGAGCTGAAGGCTGAAGTTTCAAGCACTGCTAATGATGTATGATTGGACAGCTTTTGTTGTAGTGACAGATAGCAAAAATCATTTTTGTCTTTAAAAAGGCGTACAGGACTAATACTATTTAGACTGCAAAGCCAAGCACTTCACAGTTGAGAAATGCCAGTAACTCCATTTCCCATGCAACCATAATTTGACTCCTGTGTGCACTGTAGTACAGCTTTTAGTTTCATGATTACATAGTGTATTTTTTATGAGCCATTGCTGCTTTGATTGTATAAACTGAACACCACAGGGAACCAGAAAGATACAGCCTCAGTTATTCTTCCACATGAAGAATAAGTACTAACAAGTGAGTGAGACTCTCCATGAGATATTCGGCAAGTGGCTTTCACTGGGTCTCAGCTTGCAGTCCGTGAAGTGGGCTGACACCCTCACCTTATTGTGACTCATTTTGGAACGCAAAGAAAAAAAACATTATGTAAGTGTTCAGGTACTAGTGATTACATTTCCTCAAACAGAGAGGGCTTTGTGCTCTGCTTCCCTGTATACACTCTGCCTGATGTCTTGGCTTTGGTTTGGACCCAACACCGTACTAAGACTGCTTTTTGATTCTTGGTCAATTTAAGCTGAAATTAAAAGCCATGTTGTGGCTGTGGCTCTGCTCTGCTGCCTTAGCCTGATTTTCCTTTTCTCTGCAAAGCATGGAAGGAGTGCAGTCTTTACAGATGCACATTTGTATTTTCTTTTGTTGCTCCCACAGATTCACTTGAAAAATAAAATGCAAAACCCTTGTAAAGCCATTTCTGTCCTTTATTAAGGTTTTGAGGTCAAGCCAACAGTCAAAATAATAGTTGGGTTTATTTGAGGTATCTTCTATTCCTCTTCTGCTGTTAAATATAAACTTGCTCAACTTGCCTGAGCCTATGCCCTTAGGAAATTGTCAGCAATGTGACGGCCTCACAAAGCTGCTGCAACTGCCCCAAAAGATGAGGCTCAGCAGTGCACACAGGGTTGTTTGTACTGTCTCTGCTTTTCTGCGTTAGTGTAACTAGGTTACTATCCACAGCAGTGGAAATGAAAGGGATTCTCAGAGATGTCAGCCTGTCCATGTAGCTGGACGCACCAGATTTCCCCGAGGTAGCCTAGGTTATTGCAGCACTCCAGAGAGCACACTGAGATGCTGCACTTGCATAAGCTTATATTGTGAAAGATGCATAAGCACTTGCGATTTCCTGGCTTGTGAGTGTCAGGCTTTTCAGCCTTATCGTTGCCTGAACATATGTTTTCCAAAATATATGAACTGCAACAACATTTTGCATTTATGTAACACCTTACTTTGCTGAAGCACTAAAAATATCTTTTAGCTGTTAATTAAAATGAAAACGCAACACATTAGTCACCCAATGAGATTTAAGAACATGCTAATTTTTTTGTGTGCGTAATGATATGAAAATCCGTTGGTGTTGTTGTGTTTGATAGAACTGTTAAGTAATACGTGTTGTGGCAGACTATCTTAATGCCGTCGGTAATAAAATTGAATGTAACAGCTCCAAGATTTCTCATGGGTGTAATTTACTGCAGACATATGTTCCTCATCACTGTTTTCAGCAGAATGTTACAAATTGGAAGGGAAACAGAATAGACCAAAACATAATGGATAATGATGCTTTTCAACAGAGTGGGTTTAGGGGCATTTTTGGGGGGTCATTTTGGCAGTCATTAAAAAAAAAGTTGTAAAATATCCTATTTATGTTATCATCTGATCCGTTCATGGGGTTTTGTAATTACCCACGTAGAGCTGTGCATCCCAGAAACACATACAGAAGTCATGCCAACAGACCCACGACACAATCAAAAATGTATTTTTTTTCAGCTGCTCCACTCTGTCTGGAGTATTCCACTTCTGTATGTGGGCTGCATGAAGGTATCATCAGCTTACTCCTAGCAAATCCAAACTAACACGAATCCTGATGTCAATGCTGATTTTGCAATAAGCACGTGCGTTACTAGGTAGGGACAGCCAGTTTCCTGAGAGAACACAAATGCTCGCTTGTGTTTAGCTGTGTCCTTGGCTTTGCTGCTGTTCTGAAGCAATGATTTCCCAATCCTGGTTCTCTGCTGGGCAGGTAGCTTTGAAAGCATTTCCTTTGCTGAGCTTATAATGCAGCCCTTCCAGTTGTGATCGAAACCCCTTGTCTAGGGACGCAGCAAGCCTTCCCCTTTTCACAGCAGAGATGTGGCTCGGTTATTGCTGGTGAGCCCTGCTCCTCCCCCAGCATTCATGCAGCTCAGGGAAATTCTCTGAAACTACCATTGTCTGAAACCATAAAATCCAAGAGTAACATCTGTATAATTTGAATTTCTGCTTGATTTCAGAATAATGGCTTTTATCAAGAGTATTTCTGTGACATGGATGAAGTGCCCACTAGTTCAGTGAAAGCCTTGCCCTATCCCTGCATTGTATGGTAGCTTATTTCCAGATTATCCATGGGTTTCACAACAGAACTGTTTAAAAAAAAGTAATGGCTAGGGAAAAACTCAGTCTTTTTTTCATTTTGCCGTTTATTGAGAGTTTAATCCGTATTACTGAGACATTTTTTTCCACGTTCTTAAAATCTAAACACATTCTTAACGGCAACATGCAGACAAATAGAGGAGAATTAATCCAGCATTTCTGTGTAGTAAGGGTATTTATACTGAGAAATATAACTGCTATCTTTATCCAAAGGAAAATAAAGCTGCAACCAAACTGCTCCTTGTTATGACTTAGGGGAAAAAAGAAAAAGATATAAATGAGAAACTGTCCCTTCTGAATTTTCAAAGGAGTGTAATGCAAGCAATTCAAAGTTCTTCTGCTCTTTATGTTGAAAATTTAGGAGAGTCTTAAGCCATGCTGTCTTCCAGGCCTTCGTGAGCTCCCATTTTGCCTGATCACACTTCAGGATCTCTGCATTTGTGTTGGCTGCACAGAAGATAGGAGCAGGGTGTTGGTGCTGGGTCCTGCAGGGCCGCCTTGCAGCGTGAGCGGGGCACGGGGCTGGTGCCAGGACAGCTCCTGCTTCCCTGCGCAGGGTCAGCAGATAGGGATCAGCTCCCCAGCAGAGCTAGGGCTTATAAACCAAACTGTTTATGTTAGAAGTTCATGGAGCAGGTTACAAAGGATGGGGGATACCTCAACACATCGGATAGCTAAACACTGTGAATGGCCCGACAAGCTGCTCTCTGAAACACCGATTAGCTGCTTCTCATCCCTGATGCTAAAGGGCCATTTTCCTGCCTGACATTAGCAGGACAGCTTTGCCCTCCACTTACGTGGTGAAGAACCCTTCCCAGCAGGCGTGGGGACTGCAGGGAGGTTTCCTTCTTGTGTTACTGTATGACCATGTGTAGGCTCTCTTACTATAGCTGTAGAGTTTCATCCTGCCACAATGCTGAGGTTGTACCAGACCGTTTGTTCCCCAGTTTGAAAGTGTGAGTTTGTTGCTCAGGATATTGTTTTTTTTCCTGTTGCCCCAGCTGATTTTGTAGACACCTAAAATACCTCCTCAGGCTCCCTCAGGTTGGCAAGGGCTGCTTAGTGTAACACTAAGCATGAAGACAGCCTCCTGATGTGTTATTTTCTTGATGCTTTTTGGCTACAATGCAGTGGAAAGTATTTGTGATGTGCATATCCCAGAGGATGGACTAACATTCATCCTGCCAGAAGCACCAGAAAAACATGAGAAGCACTGCTGCCTGCCTGAGCAGGGACACATCAGAGCTCATGAAGCCTAACACAGAGCTGTTTCCACTGCTTGAGCATCTCTGTCCTTTGCCTGATGGTAACAGAGCTGTTGGGGGTGATGTGATACCTCATTTACACAACTATCAAAGTGGTTCTCTGCTGAAGACCCTTGAGCTCTCTAAGACCTTTGCTTCTTTCTGCTGTGACCTTTTTAAAGGCTTCTCCCATTTCTGCACAAAATGCCCGGACATCAAATGGGAGACAAGGCAGCCATATCTTCTCATGCATACTTCAGGCTTTGCAGTGCTGCCTGGCTGGGCTCCTGGCTTATTTCTTGGCGGAGAGCTCATGGGGTCCCTAAATCCCACGTGGTCCTCAGAGGCCCGTGCTGCCCCTGGAATTGGGGGAGGAGATGGCACAGCCTTGGTGCTGGAGCATTCCCCACTGCACAAGCAGGTGACACGGAGAGTTTCTGAAGAGCTGTTTGGGAGACAAACCGTTTGCGATGCATTCCAGACTAATTCGCATCTAAACTTACATATTTTGCATGCATTCAAAAAATCAGGTACGTATTAAAAATCAGTATTAAAAAGCTGTAGTCATAAAGGTAGCAGGCTGCTTTGTACAAGTACAGGGATGTTTTGGTTGGATTTCACAGTGTACATTAAAGTACGCGGTAGAAGACAACCCCAATGGAAGCTCAGTGGCCAAGCTTTTTTCTTTTTTCTTTTTTTTTAAGCTTCAATATGTTGCCTGTTTATTTTGTCTTCAGCACCTGGTCTCAGTTGGCTCCAAACTGGATAGTAATTTTCATTGAAGTGTTTATAACATGTAGTCTTTTTTTTCTTTTTTAACATGAGACATATGCCTGCAGCTCTGCAGGCCCCTGACTTGCTGCCAGCTTAGCAAGACAGCCAACTGAAACAGGAAACTGATATGGTGCAATTTTCATTAATGATTTATGGTATTTTTCAGCGTGCAAATCCAAGAGCATTTAGAAGATGCTCCTAACGTTGAATATCTCTTTGCTTTTAGCATAAAATGAAAACAGAAGCTGCTTTAGAATTAGAGAGCTTTTTAAAAAGTGCTCATCTTTGCACGTGGCAAAGTGAAATACTTTATTTCTTCTTTCTGTGCAAGTCACTTCCTTGCAAAACCTTTTGGCATATTGTAAAATTATGAGTAAATCCTTGCTGTTTTGCAGAGCACACCCAGCCTGGCAAAGCAGAAATGAAGAAGTATTAAATAACCATTAGATGAAAAAAAAAAAAAAAGAAAGAGAAGATTTTTTTGTCACCATGCATATGACAGAGAGAACGCAGACACATTTTTCTTTTTCATACAGGTGCAAATGTTAAGGTGCTTGCTTTAGATAGTAATATTCTACTTTGTTCCCGTTTGGTGCTTTCTTGTGGTGCTTTCTAAGTATTCTCTTATAGTTCTTGTCAATTTGGCATCAATTTTAAACACTGCATTGTGTGCTGAATCTGGCATGTCCATTCTGAGCAGTGCGATGGTTCATGATTCCTTGAAGCTGCATCCTCTGGCAGTGCACGACCGGCAGCATTGCCCCTGCTGGGACAAGGAGGAATAACTTTCAGCTTTAGATATTTGTAGTAGTTTTCACCAGCTCACTGGTGGCTGTAATTCTGTCATGCTTTCCAGGGTTTTATTGGGATGAGTTCTGTCCTTTGAACTTTGAATGATCAACCTTCGGGCTAGCAATCTACATGTGTTTTAATGATGATGTTGAAATATAGTATTTCAAGAAGCAGTCAAGGCCCCATGTAAAATATGTTATCACAGTGTGAAGCCAAAGAAAACTCTTGCATAACTGATATAACCCATTTTTATTTTTCAAAACCATTGCTGCGTTCATTTTCTTAACATCCCAATAGCAGAATCAGGCAAATAAAAATCACATTGAAAAGAAATTCTAGAATTTAGTAAACAGCTTGGCAATTTATGACTCGCAATGTGTCACTGGCCCACGCACCTCGCTAGTTTGCATGCTCTGTTTTTCCCTCTTCATCTCGAGCTTTTGGCTCTGGAGATTCTATGTTCATTTGCTCAATATAAACAAGATAATTTGTTTTCACATGTGTTGTAATGAAGGGTCAGGCTCTTTGTCTGTGTAAATCAGCGTGAAAGCAGGCAGTGCTCTTCCTGCTTACAACAGTCCTGAGATGAAGCTTAAGGAACAGATCGAGCTATTGTGATCAATTGATCAATGCAGATGCAAGGGGATAGGCAGGATTTAGTGCTTTCATTGATCTGTCAACCTTGCTAATAGAACTTTGCCATTTAAAAACCTTCCTTAGAGCTGTTGTTAGTGCTCTGCTGTTTTGTTTCCAATAACATCTGAGTGTTGTCATGTGCTGCAGACTATTTACTTGAGACCTTGTTTAAATGAACGCTTTCTCACAAATCTCTTCTTAGGTAGTCAAGCCCCTGCTATAAACCTTAGAGGTAGATCTGTCGTGGTCTTGTACTTTAAATCAACATGGAGAATGTGATCTCATATTCCCTTTCTCCCTATGTGTTCTTGTTTAGTTTTAAATTTTATAGTTGAATAAATGTCACCTCTGATGGTTAAAGTTCAGGTCGAGTTACGTTTTGCTGTGACCCTTCTGCTCCATTTTGCAGACGCTGGGACTGTGGTGTGGTGAGGCAGGAAAGTTCACAGATCAGAGCCTAAGGATTTCTTTTTCTTCTTTCTTTCCTGGATATCCTTTTGTCAGGCAAGGAAAGTAATGTTTGTAAAACTGGATTGAGGGATTTCTGTTAACTAAGAGTTTTGTGTAAATAAGAGAGAAATGCTTGTGTCCTGCATAATTTTAGAAAGCAGTATGTGTCACGTAGGCTAGTTTAGAACCAGATGTCTGATTCTCTTTTAATTTCCCTCTTTATTCATTAAAATAAACATTATTGTAGAAATACTTGCCTGATGAGAGGTGGTAACAGCCAGTCGCAGCCAATTAGACATTTAATGAAAAGCAGTACAAATATGTATTTGACTTGCATGGAGTTCTGTTAGTGCGAGGAATGCATGGATACAGGTCCTGGACTTTCTGGTTTATTCAAATGTACTTCTTCAGGCTTTGGTTTCTGGTGCTGTGTGTGTATGTCTGTTATACAGATCTGTGTACAGGTGTGCTGATGCAGCCCCATAACTTTAAAATAAAGCAGAGGGAGAGAAAGATGGATTTAAAGTTACACTACACTCTTTGGGGAATGCTTTAGCCACAGATAAGTGCTGCTGCTGGTGCACCAGACAGAGCTACCCAGATGATAAGTTCTTCCCCAGGTTATTGAATATTAGTGTGTCTTTTCCCACTCCCAGAGTGGCATAGCTCCCTGGAGGTATGCTAGGATCCCGTCAGGAATTCTGCCTTTCTTCCTTGCACTTTCTTAAAATGTTGAGCAATTGGAGAATGTATAGGCATGGCAGAGGCACACTTGTGTTAGCTTGAAGGAGGTTTATTAGAATTGAGGCTGCAGATGGGAAAAACCTAATAAAAATTTGGAAAGAGCCTTGCTACCAGTGGCCATGCCTAGTAGACAAGAATAAGGAGTCGGAGAGAGTCTAGCTCTTCAGTTCTTCACCATGTTCTCTTCTACCCCTTTCTGACATATCCTCTGTACTCTGTTCATGTTCCTGCAATTCCTGCGTGCTTAAGTGAGGCAAGAATCCTCTGGCTGAAGAAATCTCATGGGCTGATAACTACATCCATATCTTGATGATGTCTGTGCTGGGGAACCAGAATTCTGGCATGTGTTAACTTTTGGGTGCCTGACTTCACAAACTCACTGTTTTTCCTTTGATGCTTTCACCATAATATCCCAAGTAAGCAGACAAACACTTAAAAGCTGAAACAACATTCTGATTGTAGAGAACGGTACTTATTTTCCTGGCAAGTTCAAATAATTTGACTGCACACCAGAGCTGTCTGCTGCTTGCAGCAGTGATCAGTGCAGTTGTGGGTTGACTTCCACATGGACATGCCTCTTCAGCAGGTAAATGTGCCAGGTGGCTTTTGCAGGTATTTGGCAGCAAGACAGTACTGAGGTTTATGAATAACTGATTCAATTTGAGATCTTCTGCCTATATTCCTTTAGCTTCTTTGTTCTTTCATTCTTATAGCTTTTTTTTCCCACCATCCATCTGTATTCCTCCCTGTCCATCTGTTATTACTTCTACTACTTTCCCCATCCACTGCCCTAGTTCTTCCCTCATCCTCTCCATCGCCCACGTGGATCCAGTCCCCCATTGGCTCCTTTTTTCACCCACCTCTTCCTAACCTCTGCCTTGGCTCCCGCAGGCTCCCACTTGTCGACTTCTTTGCGCCTCTGTGCCTCTTGGGGCTTCAGCCACAAAGGCCATGAAGGCTGGGTGCTGCTTTAGTTCTGTTTGTGGTTATTTATTTGTGTCTTTCTCTTCACATTTTACAAACTCCTTCTTTCTTCACAGTCTTATATTAAAAGTCATCCCCTTTCATCGACACTTTGCCTGTCTGCAGGTCTGGATATTTTACTTCTAGTTAATGGCACCCGAGTTACATTCGTGGTGGTTTCTTTTCAGTTCTTCTGTCTTAGAAACTGTTTCTATGTGCAGAAAATACACATTTATATGGCATATATTTCAAGAAACAATATCTAAAAGAGATAATACTCATTTGCAGCTGTTTTTATGAGGCAAGAAATGAGAAATGTTGGTTTTGCTTCCATTTTCCATCTGCTTCTCCAGCACTGCAGTGTATCTGGCAGATAAATAGGAACTGGGAGTGCATCATGCCGTTTATTTTGTGGCAATTGGGGATTTCTGCACCTTTTGGTGCACACATCCCTTCCCTACCCAACCGCCTTGATGATGCTGGCTTTGAGGTGCCACCTTGTGTGTTGCCTCTACAAATAACTTCCTCCAGTTTCTTACTCGTAACTGTAGAAAGAACTGCTTGGCTTGTTTTTCTCTGTAGCAGATGTGCTTTTTGTTGGATTTAATATCTATTGGATTCTGGATTATTCACTGGTATCTCTTTCCCGGTTTCGAGGAGATAAACTGGGATGAGTCATACAGCACTTATTCCCAGAGATAGCTTCAGCAAGAGGAGAGGGACCATGAATACTTCAGGCAAAAGTACTTGATATTAGGCATAGATGGCATGAAGGTCACTGGTTTTTGTTGTTTTTCCCCCTCCCTAAGTAGATGAGGTTCTCTTCAAACAGGCTGCAGAAATACCAATTAGTGTGCTTCATTCTGAAATGTAATTAAATTTAAAATGTAAAAAATCCCTTTCGGCTACAGTATAATCGAGGCCCCTAATTATGAAAGGCATATGTTCCCCTCCATCTTTCTTCCCTCCACCCATGTAGATAATTGTCCTTCTAGAATGATTTCTTCTTTGTAAAAATCTTTGTGACGTTCTACTCCTGCTTTGCTCAAAGCAATGCTGTTATCTGTGCATTAGCTTTATGTTGCTGGATTCTTGCAGGATAATACACAATATAGTTACACTGATTACTTGCTATTTTGTGTGTCATCTGTGTTTTTGGAATATCTCAAAGCCTGTCAGTCTTCCACTGGGGATTACATCATTTCGGGGGGCTCAGCCATTCTGAAACAAAAGCATACTTCAGTGGTAAAATATGTATGCCCGGACACTTGGCGGTCTTTCAGGAGTCCAAACTTGACACGGAGTTAATCTCAGAGAAATGTATTTTCTTCTATTTGTAGTAACTAAACAATTATCTCCATGCACCTTTTTTTGTTTTTGCTTAATGTGGGGTTTTCTTTACAGATGTTAATTACTGACAGCCACTGCAGAATTTGTTCGGAGGTGGTGAATTTGGTTTCTGCTCAGCCTTTGAAAGTTTTGGCAGAGGTGAATTCAAATTAATAACTGTTTCTATAGCAGTGAGCCTGATCCTGTTTGAAATGTTCCAATTTCTTCTTTATTAGCTTGCCTGTCTTCCTGGGGCAGACCTCAGGGGAGAAAGCTACCTGCACCTGCTGAGCTACCTCATCCCCTATCAAATTATAACAGCAAATCACTATCTCAAATCCTATCAGCCAACACGTAACCACCAACAATGTTGTGAGGGTTTCATAAGGGTTTAATTGAAACACAACTGCTGCACTAGGGTGAATTTCATCCTAATACACGTATAAAAGAACATGCTATAATACACAATATAGAAGAATAAAAGCAGCTTCAGAAGCTGGTATGAGAAGAGTGCTAGAAAAGCCAACAGTGCAAAATTGAACTAAGAATTCACCTTGTGCAGACTTAATCTAGACTTTGATGTTATTCCTAACATTTTGTTAGCTCTAAAACATATGTACTGCATTTAACTCTCTCTGAGGAAAAGCTGCCTGCCCGACTGCTACCTCCTAGCTTCTGCTGCACCCACCCGCACCCCAATGCACTGCTGGCATCCCTCTGGCTCACCCACTGGGTAAGGATGCCTGCTGAATGTTCTCAGCATCAACAGAGTATCTGGTTTTCCTAAAATATTATCTCATTGCATGTTTCTTATCCTATCTCCCAAATGTCAAAAAATTTGCCTTTCCATTTGAGAGAGGATTTAGGCATGAAGTTGGAGTTCCTAATGTGAACTAATTATAGCTGAAGGCAAATGTAACTGAACTAATAATATCAGTTGAATTGAGCATGTAGTGGGAAAACACCAATAAATTACTGTTGTTGAGGGTGTGTGCATGGAGCTATTTCTATGTTTGATTCACTAGAAAACGTGTCTTAGTTAACTTAATAGCTTACAGGAGGTATGGCTTCCTCTAGATTTTTGGAATATTTTTCTTTAATGTGCAGACATTTCATTAAAAAAAAAAAAAAAGAGCTATGGGGCACGGGGAATCTATGCTTTTATTTCACAGAAGATGCAGGCAGAAAAGCATTTAAATAAGTGAAAAAAGGAGATGGAAAAGTTCTGTTTTTTTTTTTTTTAGAGGAGCTTTCCAAAAACATCCCTTAAAAAGATTTTCTATCACCTTTTAATTTCTCACAGATACAATAAATCTTTGTTCCTGTTAGTTTGAATGAATACTATTTTTTTCTTGTATGCAGGAGCTTTCAAATATAAAGAGATCAGCTGGTCTTAATTCATACTTTTCAGGGCAGACTGCTGCCAGAAGAGCCCTTTGTATACAGCTAAGTGGAATCATGCAAGCTCTTCTTGCAGCTCTGTAAGTACCATGGTGAATCTGATTTCCCATTGGTTTGCATGCGAGTCACACAGTCAGATATCTGAGTATGCAGGTCATGCAAATTATGAGTTTACTGAAGGGTCACTGTAGTTATCAATGGCAGCTGTTCATAGGATCCTTAACAGCGAGTTGGAAATTTATCTTTTGATTTGAACGCTTCTCACTCCTAAAAACTTTATGAGGTCTCAAGAGCATTGCTATTTTTAACTAAGTAGCGGTTATGTCTTTCAGTTTACTTAGGCATCAGACCAAAGATCATTGAAGTCAATATGAATTCTTCCACTTACATCAGCATGCTTTGGGTCATGCCCTTTAATAAACTGTTGTGTTTGCTATCCAAGCTGCAAGAGATCACAGAATAAAAACTGGTGCTCTACGAACCAAAATGGGTTCAACAACAGCCAAAAGAACAAACCCTGCTTCCAGTCAAGCAGTGGAAGATTGAAAAGAAGTCTCACAAGTGAAGTTACCTTTCAACTAACCTATCCATGGTAATAACAACCAATTTGCCCCCGTACCAATATGAGTAATGAGAGTTCAGTGTGGATGAGGGGCTGCTGCTAAGCAATAAAATGCCGTGTGAAATTGTAGAGTGTTAGTGCTGATCACTGGGCAGCACTGGCTCATCTTAGAAGTAAAAAAAAGGTTTTGATCTTTGTTTTAAAGGTCTTTTAATTGTCGTAATTGAGCAGTGATATTTGTACTGAAGAAGTTCTTGCAGATGTTTGTTATCTGACACAGAGGTGGTGAAGATGGTGTTAAAATGCCCTAAAGCAGGAACCTGGGAAGTACGCTTAGAATAGCAAGTTAGCTAGTCTGAAAAAGTGTAGTCAGGTATCATACTGTGTGAAGATTTTGTAATAAAGAGAAAGGAGGAAATGCATGACAGTATGTAATGTTGCTCCATTAGTGTTCAGAGGAAAAAATGATGGGAAAAAAAAAACTAAACAAAAAGGCTGTGTTTAACCCTTTCACATCATCACATAATAACAGAGTAATCCAGGATAATTTTTAAAATATTTCTGTAGGTAGAGAAGGGAAATGCCCTAATACTGAAAATATTCCAAACAACCAACTAATTCAGGATAAAGAAAAGGTGCAATACAAAAAAAAAAAATATCCAATTTTGAGGCTAGATTTTAAGGTGAGCATCCTTAGTCTTCCCCCGGAGCAGTTTAGAAAAGCAGAATGTTGTGCATTAAATGAAGCTAATTTTTGATGGGTCTTTTTGGGCTTTTACTGAACATCACAAGAGTGTTCCTGGGGGTGAAAACTGTTGTTGGGTGGACTATTTCAGTCTGAACTGAGGAATGATGCAAATAATAAAGTGGAAAGATCTTCTCTGGTGGGTCTGAAAGTGCAGAACTGTTTACTTACTTTGGTTTGGCAGAAGTATTAGCCCTGTGGGAAAATAATTGTCTAGTAAACCTTTTTGTCTGCATGATGATGAATGTTAGTTTTGCAACAAGAGAAAGCGTTCACTGCTTAAATGTGACTGGTATAAATTTTAGAATTTAATTTGTAACTGTTTAGTTTAATATTAAAAGTACAAATTTTTGAATTATCATGAGGAAATGGAAAGAAGCAGATACTATGCTAAATTGTTGTCTGCTCTCCAGTTCTGTTCCATGCTAAATTATTCCCTTGACAAACAGGATAAAAGTATTTGTGCTTGAGACATTTTGTGATTAATCTGCCTCTGTGTTTGCGTCTGTGTTAGTGAAAACAGAGCTACTGTTGAAGGGTCGAAATATTCCTGCTGGCCTATGACTGCAGTCAGTGCTCCTACCTCCGTTGTGTACATTTTTTCCAATGTGCATCGAATGTGATATAGCTTACAAGCAGTATGAAATTTGGGCTGTGATTAAGAAAACTGCTGCTAAGGGATTATTTGGGCAAAGCCTTTTGGTTATGCAATTCAGGAACAGAGGTGCATTGGTGCTGTTGATTAGTTATGGTTGTTATGTGTCTGAGATTACTATTTGATGGTGGGAAGTTCTCCAAAGCCGGTAGTGCTGGCCCAGAGGTGCAGCATGGTTGGGCTGGTGGTGCTCGCTCTCGAGGACTGTGGCTGCATGATTTCTTAATTGGCCGCCTGGGCTGCAGGAGATCGGCGTTGGGATGACAGCCCCAGCATGCCGGCGTTGTCCTCGGCCCCGCTTATCAAGAGGAAGGTGCTTATTAGTACAGCAGTGAGAAGGGAGGGCTGCTGCCTGGAAGTCATTATCTGAAATTTTGCATGGGAAGAGATGAGAGGAAGAGAGGAAAATGCTACTCCAAACACAGTCTTATCCAGTAGCTCGTTTCATAATTTCCTTCACACAATCGATGTGCATTCTTTTACAAGCAGTGTCTCACTTCTGCTTTTCCTTTACCAAGGGAAAACAGAAGGAAGAAGCTTGCTTTCTTTCGTGACTTTGGAATCTTCTGCACTTCATAAGAAACGAGATTTTCTTTGAAAAAAGGTGTTGGATGCAAACCTTTGTATGGTATAGGATTTTTCAACCAACAGCTAAAATTGTACATGCAGCTTCATCGTGCAAGTTCTCGCTTGAGTACAAATAAATGATTTGTTGAGATGAACTTGCTCAGTTTACCCAGACAAATGCATCTTCCTTTAGCAAGTGTCACCATGAAATCACCATGAAATAACCAATGATTCATTCATTATTGTAAGTATGTAAACTTCGTGTGAAGTGCTTGCCTAGTTTTCTTGAATAGCTACCAAAAAGAAGGCATTTCCGTATGCAGGATAACTCAGCAGAAATAGTGTTCTTTCTGCCCATTAGTCTAAGGCCAAGAAATGAAAACCTGGCCTTTTGTCCCAGTTCCCATTTGCGATAGCTCAGCAGCGCTGCAGGCTGCTGGTGCTTTACAGCACTGCGTTAGCAGGTGGCTGTTGACTTCAGCCCGGGACAGTGCCCTGATGTGGTTGGCAGTGCAGCTTGCACGAAGCTTGCATCGGCATCCCTGGGGAGCCAATTTGCAGAGCCAAGGGGGAGAGAGCTCCTGAAGGCATCATGGCTGCTGGCGAGTCTGAACATTTGCTTCATGAGCTCCAGCGCCACGCAATTAGCATGTTATCAGCCAAGTTCACAGATTCCTTAGCTTTTACCAAGGCATCCTGCTGCCTTCCTGCTCCATCTTTCCCCTGGCTGTCGAGCTGCTGCTGAAATAAAATAGCCGGCAGCCCTCTGTGAGATAGCAGAGATCTTGCTGGTCCTCCCCTGGTGCCCTTCATTGCACAGCTCATACCTTCACGGTCCTGCAGCCCAATGAATGCTCAGCTGTGGGGTGTGATTAGGCTAAACCCTGCTTCCCCCTGGTCCCCACAGAGCTCTTCATGTGGGGGCACTGGTTAGATCTTCATGTTCTCTCCTGTGTTCGTTCCAATCTGATCTGCCTCCCCTACATTCCTGTCTCGAGCCAGGCACTGGGAGCTGCCCTGGCTTTTGCTGCAGAAGGCCCTGCTTCGCCTTTTGTGTAGTGCACATCGTCAAGAAGCAAACTGCATTTCTTCTTGTGACATGAAGCACTACATTTTTAACACATGCCTCCAATAAATGCAGCAATAGGAGAACAGTTACCAATGGTACCCTAAGGCAGGTGTTCCAGTTGGCTTGCAGTTCTGTACTGCATCGCTATGGCGTGGTTGGGTGAGTGTGGTATTCCCTCCTCAGCAACAGCTCCCAGGGCATGGGTTGCTGTAAAGCTGTGCCACAACACTGCTTATGTGCTGGCTTAAATCCTTGCTGTACATTTTCATACTTTATTATTTTAAATTAGTGACTGTTAGTTACACCTCTTCACAAGAGACTATTGCTTGTACACAGTATTTAGGCTTGTTTGGTTACTTAGGAAGTTCTGTAATACCCAGTCAGTTTACTTAAACAAATGTGAAGCTTACTTAGCCTCTGGTTGTTGTTTTTTTCTGATAGATTATTTTTTGTCTACAAATTGTACTGCTCTGTCCTCAAGAAATGAAATGAAATTTTAAAATTGCAAACAGTTTACTTTTAATCAGTTATACAAAGCTTCCATGAAAGTGCTGAAGACATTTTAAAAACTGAATTCTAAGACATTTTGATAAATGCAGATTTTTCCAGCTAATAATAGATCTGACAGATCGTAATGTCCTTAAAGCTTCACTGGACTAGACCTCATCCGTTGCTATCTAATTTTTATCCATGAATTGGAAATGGGTTCTCTGTATCTAACAACCAAAGATTTTCTCAGCTTTGAGTGAAATAGTCTTTGAATTGGGCTAGAGGAATAAATTGGCTGAGAGAAAATGCTCTTTCTGCACCTGCAGGAGAAACTGCAGCTGCCAAAAGATGAATACTTCAAAAACTTGGATTCCTAGGATTTAGCTGGTGATTTCTGCCAGTTCACTACTTTGATGTTCGTTACAAGTTCAGCAGCAAACGCATAGTGATGGGGTTATTATATAAACATAACCCTTTTGCAAAAGACTAACATAATCTCGTCTTGAAATCTTAATAAGCACAAAATCCAACTTGAATGAAGCAGTTTGTTGATGGAGGCAGTTTTTAATGCCTGCTTTCTATTCACGTTCCTGTCTCTGAAACCAGACGGGCTTTCTGTAGGATTCTCTGTGTGCAGGTAATCGAGGTCTGGTGCCAACAGAGAGAGGCATTCGTTTGAAAGAAAGATAAGCCTAGGAGGGAGGCATCGTTTTAGTAAGTCGGTTGGGATGTAGGGTGCTCATCCAGGGTTTCTGGAAGAATTTCAGAAGGGAGCAGTTGCGTTACAGTAATATGTAACTTACTGGAAAGAATTATTACAGCAAAGAAACAGACATGGATACCTAACTGGGAAAAATGTAGAATTATGAATGTTACTCTCCTATCAGCATAAACAGCAAAGTGCTGAGAACAGAAATAGGTGAAAGAAACTGGCTGCCAGGGGCTGGTCAGTGGGTCTCACCCTTCTATGAGTTCCAGGGATGCTTGGTGGGGCGTGTGGGAAACTGCTGGTGGCAATGTCCTCTTCTGGGGCCCCAGCACACTGTAAGGCAGTTCCTGGAGCTCACCATCGAAGGAGGTTAGTGACCGGAGAGCTAGAGAGTTGGCAGGAGGCTGGTGGGCATCTCCTGTCATGAGGGGATGAGGAGGCGGCTATTCAGTACGTGGTCCTCTCTGTTTTATCTTCCTTGAGAATGGAAAAAGATTGTGATGATTTCCAGGCAAATCTTATGCAGTTAAAAAACAGGGTGCAGAACTTCACAGGGGACAAATGCAAGGTGGTGAACATCGAATAGAGCACACAGCCATTGCTTTGCGTTGTACCCAATGAACTGTCTGGCCACATTTTTTTGCAAGAAACTAGCTGTATGTTTTAAGCCTGGACAGGAGTTGGCATATAAATGAATTTAATTTTAGCATTTTCATTTAGCATTTTCAAATAGTTACCACTTCTGTGCTCATTTTCTGATGTGAACTCAGGAGATGAACACACATAATTCCATGTGTACACACACACACTTCCATGTACCTGCATGGAGGTACATGCACAAGAAAGTCTGCCCATGGCTGGAAGATGATTCTAAAAGGCAAGATCTGAAGCTAAGTTCCTTTCTCATGCTCTTGCCGGAACAGACTGTGCAGGATTGTAGCTAAAACAATCCCACTGCAGGGAATACGTGCTGGTATTTCAGCTGGTGGGCTGTCACGTTTTTAAAGATAGTGCCCTTTCAGCAGAAAAAAAAATTCCAGAGCAAAACAAAAATACGTAAATAAACAAACTAAGAGTTGAATTATATTAAAGGTACAGATGAAACATTCTCCATTGGTAATGGTGGTATGGTAGAAATAGAAATAAAAGTGCCATATTTCACAACTGGACACTTCAAAGGATGCTTCTCTGCCAGTAATCCTCTGATCTGTTTCATGTCACAGGTCACCTCAGCAGTATTTACAAACCTTCTGGCTGGAAGGAGGTTGGGATGTAGGATTCAATCCTGCAGGATTGAAGGTGTTGCAACTTTCTGACATCAAAAGTTCAAGACCAGTGATATTTCTCTGAGAATGTTATATCATGGTTAATTTTTATGTAGGCTTGTGTTTAGGAATACGTCTCCTCAAGACTGATGTGAAACTTCTTTGTAGAAGGGGAAAAGTTTTCTCCTGATAGCCAAGTGATGAGTTTAGGCTGTGTATGGTGGTTTGCCAGGCACTGCTACGGACATGCTCAAAAAGGCCAGGACCAAAGCAGAAATCAGAAGGCTTGGCTGAGGCAAGCCAATTGCCTCACTGATCAATTTCCACTAGGAAATTCATGTCAGCTCTGGGTTCCCGTTACGTCTGAACGTAAATAGGAATATTCTCCTCCAAATTGCTTTGCCACCTTTAAGAATAAAATACAATGTTAGTAATTGCCACTATGATTTTGAGTGTTGGCTGAACTTAAATGTAAAGTCTGACTTCTGGCACCAACATCACTCTGGGAGCTCGGCACCTTCCATAGGGTACATAGGCAGTGATGGGTTCTGGTCTTAAGCCAGCAGCAACCTGGGTGCCAGGTGGATTTTTTTTCCCTCTCTATGTCATGAGGGTTTGGAAAATTTGTGCAGATCAGACAATTGCTAGTTGCTTCAGTTAGATGGGTACCGTCTACCTGAATTATTCTGTCCCCGGAGTGAGTTTACGTTCTGCTCCATCTTTCTACTCCAAAACAGTGACCACTAAACCGACTGCTGCAAGTTCCCATGCAGTTTCTTGCAAACCCTTGCAGTAGGAAAGCTGCTTTATGGAGCCTGCATGTTAGGCACATTGGCTAGCACTGAAGAGATTTTTTTCATGCTTTTCTCCTATTTGTTTTTACAAGAAAGGGAAGCGTATTCAAAATATTTCTACAGCACCAAGGTGAAGGGACCAAGTTCCTAAGACCACAGCTGAAACAAAACTCCCAGTATTCTAGTCCTGCCGAGTGGGAATGTCTAGTTGCTTTGTCCATGAATGATTTGAAGGGAGAAGGATATTTTTTCAAATCTGTTCAATTAAGATGCCTCTTCAGTTCTCCCTTACCCTGCATTTCAATAGTTTTTCAGAGGCTTTCAAACCAGAACTACACAGGGCTCTATTTCAAGTGCACCATAAAGAGCTGATAATATAGCCTCTGTGGCTGGGACACAGAATCTTCCTTATATAGCTTTTTTGAACAGAATATGCTTGTTCTGCAACAGATCTCGTGTTGTTTATTACTGATAACTATTCTCAAGTCAGTATAAATGACACTTCCAGAAAACTTTCTTCCTCCCTGATAACAATCTGGTAGTTTATACCACTTTCCAGAAGCATATATTTCTGTTTAGTTTTTTAGGGTGCATTTAGTATTTATATGGCCAAAGTAGTAATTCTTTCAGTATCTGCCAGCTAGATCAGTCTTGAGAAGAGTCTCTTCAAAGCAATGTCTGTTTAGGATTGACTTATTTATGTGCAGTTTCTGTTCCACAACAAAACAGTCAAAGAAACGAAGCACCAGTTCCCAGCGCCTGAGAAAGAAGGGGTCTCAGAAAACAGGTATGATTTAGGAAGTCGATGGGAACAGCTCTGTGCTTTGGATAACTGTGCACTTGTACGCATTTCAGATCTTGTCTTTAAAGCTTTGTTTTTTGAGCAAAGCACTGACAGATGTGGAGATGACAGTGGGATGTGCTGAGGGGAAGTGATCAGGTTCCAGGGAGGTTGCTAGCAAAGCTCTTTAGAGGTCACTCTCCAGTCTGAGGTTCCATTGACGGCTTTGGCACAGGGACCCAAAGTTGTCAGCATAGAGGAAGGTGGACTGTTGTACAGAAGGAATCTGGACAACGTCAAAGACAAATAGAAGTAGGGCTGAATCTTACGGGTCAGAAGATATGGTGGGGCTAATAATGAGGTTTTGTTGACTAGGAAGAGTCACTGGGGTCACCAAGGAATCAAGGGAGATGATTCTGAACTACGGCCTGTCACAGGTGTGTGTCAGGGGAATGAGTTACAACAGGACACAGGTGGCATGAACACTGCTGAATTGGGGCTAGATTTCCTCTGGTTTGGTTTGCCAACATGCAAGAAAAAGTTGACTGGGGATGAAAGAAGTTAAGAGCTTGTTGGATGCTGAGGAGGGAGTTGTTGGATGCTGAAGATGTGTATGTGTTTTACGGGATGGAGAACAGGGAGCCAGTCAGCGGCACCTTAGGTGAGGACACTACCTACTTTGAATTACACAGCATAGCAAAGCACAAGCAAGTGGACGTGGTTGCTCTCTGTAAATACGCCTGTGCGGCAAAAACCAGGCAAATGATTTTGACTAAATCTACCAGAAGATTTTCCTCATATAAAAGCAAATAGTGTAAACCTGATTATTAATAATGTAAGAAGCCAGTAGAAAGTTTGTAACTGTGGAGTGGTGTATTTCTATAACAGACAAAGGGAGCAAAAATGCCCCTCTTGCAGCCTGTTCTTTAAACAGAGCTCAGTAAATAAGTAGTGCTGTAGAATACGGTGGCCTGCCGAACAGCCTACAATAACAAGGGACTGGCAGTTGTCAGGGAAGACTTTTCCAGTCCTTTTTGTTCTGGATTTTAAATTAGCCAATACATACTGGAAAGCTGAACACTTACAAGAAAGCTAAGGTATTGGGGTATCTGGTGGTTTAGAAAAGCTCTGATATCTCTCCTGCCGTCTCTTTCTGTACTTTTCAATTTGTTTTCTGTTCTGAAATGGCACATACCGATAGAAAAAGACTCTGAGCATTGACTCATGGACATGGATTTCATGCCTTGGCAATGGGGCTGGGGCTCTCCTGGGACGGCCCTACGGGGTGCCTGGACAGGGTGTCCTTTACTCTGAGTCCTAAGTTTGGGTTCCTCACCTGCTATGTGCTCCTGTGCTCCTCTGGGCTTGTGCAGATGGGCTTTGATGGCTGATGGCTCCTGGGATGGGCCTGGGAGCAGCTGGGCAGGGTGCTGTTCAAACCTCTGCTGTCATCTACTGTTTTCCTTTTTGGGTGTGCAGAACAGCTTTTATTGCATAACCTACCAGTACTGCTGGAGAGGGGGGTCTCAGTTTGCCAGCTGCACACTGTGGGTCCATGCTTACAGAATGGCAGGACTGCACAGAAGTGAATCCTCAAATTGGACAGAGGCGAGCTGGAGAAAGTTGAGACCAAAATATTGTACAGATGATGTGACTCAAAAAGAAGGAACTGTTCAGAACAGAAGCATGGGAAAAATTAAACTTGACAGTATTTTTCCAGCAGGCTGGCAAATAAAACAGGAAGAGTACAGAATGGAAATTTCTGGTTGATGGCAAATGTCTTTGTCAGAAGTTATTGGAACAAAAATTAAGTGCAGACATTGTCATCTTGGTAGGCCATTATAATGAATAAAAGTAGTCTGTTCCTTCTAAGGTTTTAGGTACATGGTTCATAATTTTTATTAAAACACAGATGCAGAGGCAGATGGACTAGTAGATCTCCCATTTTTGCTCATCAAAACTTTCCGTTTAGATGGGTGGGCCTGGATGGATATTCTTGGGAGATTTTTTCTTCAGTTACAGCTAGTTCTTTGCTAGGTCACAGAGTCTTCTATGTGTGTTTGTTGACATGGATCCAGCTCTCATATATCCATGAGAACTGCTTACATTGAAAGATTGCTGCCCAGGTACCTGTAATTAAATTTATGCTGAGTTTTTGAATAGCACTTATTGATGTGTTCACCAGAAGAATCTTAGCCGATTTCCAACAGTTAGCGGAGAGTTTCCCACATCCCCTTCCTGTTCCCTGGGAGTCCAGAGACAGCTCCATTCCCTGCCACAGCCCCAGAGAAGACGGGCTCCTGGAGCCTTCTCACCACTTGTGGCTTCAGGCTCCAACTGAGAAATTTCTGCTTCCCACCCCAGCCCTGCTAGTGCCAGTCTGGGCAATGGGAAACGCAGCGTGAGTCAGGTTCCTGTTTCAGTAGTTGTTGTGTTATGAGTCCTCCATTCAAATGTTTCTGTTTAAGTAAGTATTTCTAAACAGCACATTGCTTCTTACATAACAGTCACAAAAAAATCATCTGAAGGATAGATCCCTAGCAGGTATGCTGAAGATAGGGATGGCTATAGGGGAATGCTTCAATTTCTGAATTGTTGCAGCAAAGCCTATCCATTCAACTCCTTCAGGAGACCGAGGTAGAGGAATTCCTTTCTTTGTGAGTCAGTCCACACGGAATTCCTTACTTAAGTGGCATGAGTGACATTACTGTCATAAGAGAAAAAGGTGCAGCTGTGCTCCCAGCTCTTCTGGAAAGCCATTTCTCTTTCCCAGGCAAAAGGCAATTGCCTGTGTTATTTTCATGCATACTGCCGAATATTTTGCATTTGTGAAAAGGTCTGCTCAGAGGAGATGGGCTGGAAGTTACCCCAGTGGCTGCTGGTCCACTCCCGGGCTAGGTAAGGAGGCACAGTGAGCAGCATGGGCTTGGCTCCAGGCTCCCTCAAACCATCCCACATGGGATCACAGACCAAGGAGGAACTATCAGAGGTAGGGAGCAGTCCTGTCTTATGCTTGTCTCAAAGGCAGATGCAACAATGGGATGCTGTATGGGTTCAGTCGTTGTACTCAAGGGTATCTACTGGGATATTTGGTTCCCTTCCCTGAAGTTCTCATGTGATCCTTTAAAATCTTGGTTTGCTATCTGAAAAGGCAGAAATAAATCATATATTTGAGGTAGAAAAGTTTATCTGTCAGATATATCTTCTGTGTATTGCCGGATGTCAGATTAAGTGGTTTCAGCGGGCTGTTCGCAGCAATGGACCAGTCGATGACAAATATCAATGCTTTATAAGTTTGTTCAACCCCAGGTTGTGCTGCTTCCTATGAGGAACTGGATTAGCTATTCAGCAGACAGGACAACACTTTCGCATCCTGCAGTGCAACATGCAGGGAAAGTCCTGTAGGATTTACCAAAGCCATCTTGGTCTTCTCATACAGGCGTTTGTTACTGGGGCCTTACTGCATTGCAAGAAGAGCATCAGGCAGATAATTTCTGGCTTGCTCTGTTCTCTTGCAATGCAGTAACAGAGATCTGCTGCCTACTCAAAACAAAAAATGCATGATTTTTATATTTTTTAAGGTGAACCATGTTCTCTTACTCTGATGCATATCTAGCAAGGGGCTATGAACTTAAAAAAGAAATCTTTCAGCAACACATCTTTCACATTAGTTTTTAAGCTCTGGAGAGTCCCTTTTTTGCATCTTCCTAGAAGGTTCTCCTTGAGAAAATATTTCAAATTGAGATGTTTGTATCACTAGCAAAATTCTTACATTTTTCAAATCTTTATTACAAATGCGATAAAAAAAAGTTTACGTCCTTACATCAGTCAGAGCAGGATACGCTTTATTATGGTCACATTCCCCATCAGTGTAAATAGATTCTGCTGTTACAACTTGCATCGAAGCAAAAAAGAAAATAAATTATTTTTAGCATAGCTAACAACATTGCCGCATGTAGGGAATGTCTAGATTCAGCCCATCACTGACAGTACCTCGTCAATAGCTAGAGGTGCTTGTTACTGTGCACTCCAAAAGATGTTGCTCAGAGTGTCTGCAAAGTGATGAACCCAATTAATTAATCTGCAGAATTTTCCCAAGCGTGCTCTATCTATTTCCACCCTCGCAGCTCTGTCTCCTACAGGGATGGTGGGGCTCAGCCTCCCCTTAAGAACAGGCGTTGGGAGTCTGTGTTACTGGCACAATCTGTGTGATTGGGAGCTCTTATCTTAATGACTTAACAAACTGAAGACTTAAAAAGCACAATGTGGAGCAGCCCATGAAAACAAGCTGGGGCAAGAGAAAGGAGTTTCAGCGCTCCCTGGTGCCATCTTCTTCCCATTTCCCACCGCAGCAGTCATGCAGCAATAGCTCTGCAGCACATTTGTGTTGTGCATGCAGAGCAGGTCTGGCACATCCCCAGCGCATTAGATTCTCCATGGATGGGCTGCACAGCACGTGTTGCATGAAATGGCGTGTAGCTGAGTTTTCTGTTACTGAAATATGGCAGCCGTGTGCCTGCATTACGTGCCATGACTGTGCAACATCGTCTGTCCGGGCCTACTCTGACCGCCCATGACATCCGACGCAGTGATCTGTGCCACACTGAGCAGGTTTGTTACCTGTTGGGGTACAAAATGGGAGTGACTCCCTTCTGCACATCAAAGCAATGACAGGGAAATCCAAGTTTGAAAGCCTTAGGAAGTATAAATCTTTGCAGTTCTTCTGCTGAAACTAATTTTGTCTGGGGTCACAGCTGGGCTTGGCTACACATCCATCCTTAAAGCTCTGTAAGGAGGCATAGCTGTTACAAATATAAATGTCTTTATGACTTTCATTTAATGGATAATTCCACAAATCTGCAGTATTCTTAAATTGATTCTCCACATATTTAAGTTCTAAGGGCAAGGAAATACAGAGGCTTTGCAAAGCAGCATCTAAACTGTAGCTGGTAGGATTGTGAGCAGCTGCGTGAGTTGCACAGTGCTCGTGATGTGCTGCACAGCAGGAGAGGTGGCTTTGCAGAGAACTGAGGCGCTTTGTAGCTTTCAAGGTTACTTCAGACACTGCTGTGCAAATCAGCCCTCAAAACTGTAAGACAAGAACCAAATACTTTTGTGAACGTAGAAGTTAATTATGTGAGTGTCTGCAATAGCATTTATGTGAGCAGGAATTAAAGGTCATAAAAGCATTTTTACAAGAAAGTTTGTGAATCATCTGTAATAGAATTTAAGCCCATTCAAAGCTTGGATTAGGTTGTTTTTTTTTTTTTTTAAACAGTATATAACTTTCAGAGTGATTAAAACCTTCATTCAAAGGCAGATTTTTTTTTCTGTTCTGTAACCAAGAAAGTATTCACCTATTTTCTTTCTGGTTTGAAAAAAAAAGAAAAAAAGACATATTTCAGCTTTCTGAGGTAGGTGTTCTCTGCAGAATCAGCACTGATGAGAACCATACACAGAACAGGAAGTTCAAAAGACAGAGAATGGCAGCTGAGAGCAGCTCCATCTGCTCTGGAAGCGCGTTACTGTACAGCAGAGGCCAAAACAACTGACAAGCCCGAGTCATTATTTATGGAAGGACTCTGAACTCTGGCCGTTTGTCAAGCTGACTCGAGCAGTCTGCTGCTGGACCTGATGAGCTAGCAAGTATCTAACATAGATTTGTGCCCTAATAAATGTCAGATACAGAGGTGTTACTGAAACAAATTGCTAAAATATTAAGAGAAAAGGGACTGTACATTGAATGGCTAAAGACCCTCATGAATGAACTTCACTAGTAAAGACTGGAGAGCAACAGAATACATTTTTGAAAGAAAAGTGTTGGGGAGCAGCACAATTTCCCAGCCCTGTAGCCAATGGCAGAGCTCTCACTGACTAATACAGGGTGAGGGTCTCACCCGCTGTGTGCAGTTCTTGTGTGCTTCTCCATTAATTTGTTTCGTGTTACAGAAGCTGGGATGGCTCATGTGTTTGTGAAATAGTTTCCGTGTCTGCCCTTTTAGTACAAGTTCCAGTCCTCAGGCCAATGAAAACATTCCTAGTTCCCTTCAAAAATTAGTTTCAGCAAGGACAAACAATATCTTTTAGACTAATAAAAAATGATTGGGACAACTCTGTGCTTTTTTATGTTTACTGCTGTTGAGAGCTGAAAGTTAGAAAAAAATTGCCTGAAATAAGTATGGGTAATCTCATACCCAAGCCAAGCTGGGTGCTTTTTTTTTTAAGTCTGTTGTTGGGCAGTGTCCCAAATCCTGCCATCATTCTCAAATATAAATTATAGCATGTTAGACAATTACCAGGAGGAAGATTTCTTTCCCTAATAGAATAGTATCTGTGCTGTTTACAGTCAACAGCTAGAAATCCGTGTTCCTGCTAGATTGCTCTACTGTCTGGCTTCAATAGCAATGAGCAATCTGCTCTCATCTTCAAAAAGTGTCATGATTCTCCGGTTAGTTGCAGGCATTTTTCTATTGCAAAGATGTTTTCTAAACTAGACTGCACTTCTAAAAAAATAATAATAATAAACCCAAACCTCATAATAGGAAGCCTGTCTAGAGTCACTGCTTGTCTGCGTGACACGCAGCAAGAAAAAGAGCCACATGTTCCTGTCTGGAAAGTGATCAGTTGCATTATTCTAAGCACTGAAATGTGTCTGGATGTATGCATCTGTATGCATAGAGACACGCATAGTTTGAGATCGTGCTGACAATGAAATTTTCAATCTATAAAGAGAAACAGATTGTCAACATAATCTTTTCTTTACCAGACTGCGAATTTCATTGTAGTCTACCCCTTCAACTTTAAAAATATTCTCTGTTATGGTGCCAAAAGCAGTCTTAGAATGCTTTACTGATTCTGTATAAAACCTCTTACTTAATGTGTTACTGAATGAGGAAAAAATAAACAGGAGTACATTTTTTTCCCGTTTTATTTGTTCCATAATATCTAGTGTAAAGACAGGTCATGTGTATCTGCAGTTCCATATAAAATAATGTGTACATTATAGTTCTGTATAAGTGGGTATTCTAGTGAGCTGATAGTCTTCAGGTGAGTCACAGTCACTTACATCTTTGACAGCCTCACCTGCATGCTGGCCATTAATCTGTTCTCCATGAATGTTGGACATTACTGTCCCCATGCTGTTTTGCACAGCTTCCATGCAGAGAGAGGAAAAATAACCCTGCTACCAAAATGTTTTATTTTCGTCCTTGCAAAGGTAGAACTTCCACAGGTCTAAAATGAGCCAGATTCAGTCCAGAACTGTAGGTGAAATTGATAATGTGGGTGGTTTTTGGGAGCTAGAACTTCAAACCTGTGCAAGTTGGGACAACAGACTGACTTTCTGCTGATGTAGGAATGGCACCCACTGCAGGCATTTAACATTCTAGGCGGCTTTGGCAAAGGTATTGGTTGGAAAGACAAGGTCTTTCAGGCCTTGGGATCTGAGGCTGTCACCTTGGGTAGGGATTGTGAATGAAGAGGAAACCACTGAAATAATGCACATGGTCTGCAGCTTGACCTAGTTAGCAGGAAGGTCCTGAGCAAGGCTTTGGGACCTCCCAGAGTTTTGCTGGTGACAGTCGTAGTGGTTGCTACAGCGCTGAGCCTATGTGGGTCTCTGTGTGAAGAAGGCATACAGGACCCTAATGAGGACAGGGTGCAGAATACATTGTGAAGTTAAGACACAAACATAAGCCCATGCTACTTTTCCTGTCACAATGTTCCTTATTGTCTGCATAAAAACAGCTGCTTGGAGGGCTCCTAGCATTGGGTGTGATCCGATGGTGAGCCTGGTGAAAACAGCACTAACGTGGAGCAGCAGCATGGTGTTTACATTCATGAGATTGAGTTGCATTTTTCTGTCTCTATTAAGAATTTTTCATCTGTAGCTTTTGTTTACCTAAGTGTAATTTTTCATTGCAGAAGACAAATACGCCTGCTTGCTTCTTTTCCTGGCATTGGGAAGGGGAGAAGGATCAGATACTTTGCAAATGAGCGGGCAATTCTTAAGTGCTGCACTACAAAGGTTACTGTGCATTTTTACTGCATTTGATACTCATTATGCTGTACGTGATCTGTTCTTTCCATGAGGAATCCTGCAGATGTAAAGGCTCACGTTATGATTGGTTTAATTAGAAAAAGTGTCAAGAAATTTGGCACGTTTTTATTGTTTGTACAAATAACAAATGTTAAACACATGGACACCAATTAATTCCTGGAGCAATTAAACTGGTTTGAGTGGCACTAGAACGGGTGATTTAGCTTCTGACGTAAATTTCAAATGATTTTTATACCAACTTCTCAAATTGCTGTTGCCATCTAAAAATCTCTCCTCAGAGAGGAATAGACTGAGATCTAGGAAAAGCATTGTCAGCTGTATTTCTGCTTGGCAAGTCAGGGAATTTTCTGAATGTTGTTATTTTATTGAGGTCTAGTATTGGAGAAAAAAATAGAGTATTTTTATGAATCCTCTTTTTTTGTTGTTTTCTTAGGAGGGCGATGGCTTTGTAGATTATTGTGTATCCTCTTTTGCAACTATAGTTCCTGCAAATTCTCAACGAAGTAGCTTGCTGCTGTGAGATACGGACAGTAATGGTTGCAGAATTGGACTCTTTAGGAAGTATATTGTCAAAGAAGCCATTGCAAATAGTGATAAGATCGCTAAAATGTTTTCCTTGAGAAATAGCCATTTCATGTGCCTTTGCTGCAAATGTTAATTTGTATGTGTGTCCATACGCATTTCCAAGGTGCAAAATTAGCAAATGGCTTGTGGAATGAATCAGTAAAGCTATTGTGCTCTGTGAAGAAGTGAATAAACTAGCTATTTTAACCCCAGCCTAGGCTTCCCCTCTCCTGGGTTTCCTAGCGGATCCTTTTGAGATATGTCTGTTCACAAAATAAAGCCACTTTTTATGCTTTTTAGTACTTGCTGACTGTTTGCCAAGGAATTCTATGAAGTATCTGTGAATATAGCCTGAGACGACGCTACACTGCTTCCCCTGTTTCCTGTGCTGAATGGCCAGCCCCAATGATAAACTGTAATACTACTCAAGGTAGGAAGAGTGAGCTGCCAGAAACTATTTATCACTTCACTGGCTTTGTACCATGCACATCCGTCTGAAGTTGAATTGAGGTATAAGAGGAGTTTTCTTCTGCTCCAGCTTTGCCAGTGATAGTATCTTGCATAAAGATGAAATAGGAAGTCAGTGTTTAGCCCTTAAATGTTCCCATTCCATGAGAAGTAGATGGAAATGATAGAAATTTGACTCAAACTTTCTGACTCCTAGTGCTATAATGTTAATCTGCCGTTAACTTTGGTGAGGCAGACCTCTTCCTAATGGCAAATTTCAGGATGATGCTTTATTTACTGATATATTAATGGTGAGGTTTCAGGTCAACTTTTCATCTTTGTTGGCTATTTTAGGAGTTAATTATTAAATATTATTTAGGAGTAAAATATTACTCTCTCCTATCTTCTCACTCTATTTGACATTGCTGTTAGGGATAAAAAAGTGACTTCTCTTTTGTCTGTTTAGCCTCATTTTAGACATTATAGATATCCTAAGCTAAAAGTAAAACATGCATGATATCCTAGGGCAAAGCTTTGGGTAATTATGGGTTCAACTTTTTATAAGCCCATAAATCCAAGTGAAGTTAATTTTAGGTACTTCCTACGGTAGATTGAGAGTTTACATTTTGTGGTGTTCCTCTCTTCTTCCATGTCAAGCACCATGAATCCCATGATAGTTGAGGTAACTACGTTGTAAAATGGAAGCAGCATCAAAAACCTCAAAATGTACTCAGCAGCCTAGCCCATCTCATTTTAGCACATCCAAAGCAGACGTGCTTCTTTGTTATCTATGCTGCTTGTGTTTTGTTGGCAGTGG
Source organism: Penelope pileata (assembly GCA_013396635.1). Taxonomy (NCBI): domain Eukaryota; kingdom Metazoa; phylum Chordata; class Aves; order Galliformes; family Cracidae; genus Penelope; species Penelope pileata. The sequence goes on from WBMW01005327.1 coordinate 954,796, forward strand.
TTGCACCAGGTGTTGCTTTCACCTGAGAAAAATGAATGAAAGAAATGTCAGACTTGCCTTGCGAAAAGGCAGCGCTGAGATGTGGTATCATTTGGTTGCTGTGCTAGCAGGTGATGCATACCACGCTCTAACACATCTTCAGATCATTCATTAATTCTAGCTGCTGCAAAATGTTTTTGTAAAGAGATATGCTCTGTGATTGCATCATTGCTTTACAGCCTCCCTTTCTGCTAACTGAAGCTTGTTCGAGGTTAAGCTGTTACTCTGGGGCGGTCTGCTGATGCCAATGTGAATGTTGGCTGCCTCCCTCCTGGGCTGCAGTGGGACAGGGTGCTCAGGCCGAGCACCTCGCTGTCTGAACAAAGAGCCTGAGAGCTATTAGGTACTGGGTGACCTCCCAGCCACTTCACATGGAGCATCCAGCTTCCCAGGCTCCTCCAGAACTTGGCAATGGCAGAGAGCTGTATGGATGGGAGGGTGGGATGGGAGACGCTGGGAAGCAAGGAAGGCTTTATTTCTAGACCCTGGGAAGCGAGTGTGTGTAAGAAGCCTTTATGAATTTTTTGTGCTTTAGGTAGGCATATTTTAAATTAATCAAAATACATTGTTTAAGCAAACTTATTTGTATAACCAAAATTCCATCAAGCAATCAAAATTCACTTGCGTTTTCTTTAAATTTATGGTAACTGCGAACTTATTTATGTTCATGCTTTTCTGAGCATGTCAAAAATGCTTAATATATCACTTGAAAAATGTTAGTGCAATAACTACATTTTCTCTTAATTCCAAAATACAAAAATGTGTGATAAAAACACCATGAAGGGAAATAATTGATTGCTGGTCCATGCTGTAGAGACTGACTGACTACACAACACCCTTAAGTAATTAAATTGCTTTAACCACAGATAGCTGGGCCAGATTCCTTTACAAGATTCCTGCCCCCCACCCAGTATTCATCATTTCATTTCACTTGATGTCGACCTTGCTGTAAGCTAAAAACACACAGATAATGTGTCAAAACACATTAAACACAAAAAAACCCTCAAACTTTTGGTTTTGCTTTATGAAAGTTATTTTTACTCCATTATTTTAATATGTGTGCTTAAAGAACTTCAAAAAGGGCCACTGCTTTCAATAATTTGATGTGTTTGGGTTTTTCTTTCGTAAAGAAATAGTGGCATTAAAGCTACTCAAGCAAAGGAGCCTTTTTCTGATAAAAATCCAGTTCTCATGGTTTCCTTCTTGGTTTTACATTTACATCTTGGTTTTACATACACAGAAACTGTGGTTTCTATTTTGCTCCTATAGGGGTAGCTAAATAAATACAGTAGCACAGAAGCAAATGGAAAACATCTGTTGTTCTTATTCAGGAATTTAGTGAGTCAGGTTTTGTGAACATCTGAACTCAGCACTTTTATGTATTTGTAGAATTTTCTGTAGTTTAAAACTGTCATTGTAAGACACATACCTAGTACTGTAAGAAGTGTTGAGAGTGTGCTTCAGAAATGCCAAAGCTGTACAGAAATAAATGGAAGATTTTTTTGGGTTTTGTTTTCTTTTTAACTGAAATGATTAAGAATCCTAAAGAAATTGGAAGAGCATACTGGTCCACAGCACTGCTGAGCCTTGTGGCTGTTTCTGGTAGTGGCCAGCAGAAGGAAGAGAAAGAGCAGCTCCAGCTCTTTTTGGAGTGATCCTTCGCTGACATGCCATCCCATTTTCCAGCAATCGGAGACAGAAAGATTTGCTGAGCTGGAGCTGGATCTTGTGATGATAATAGCAGTGTAATAAAGGTGGATATTTTGTGATTTATATTTGACAAGGTTAAAAGATATTCAAAATAGATGGAAGCAAAGACTTTTCACAGGAAATGATTAAGAATTTAGGCTTAAAGAGAAGGTCTCTATAATATGGAAACTTTAAAAAATGTGATGTTCTGATAATGAAGAGAAGCAATTTTACCTAAAGTATTATGAATGCCTTTCTCCATAATTTATCAAGTTGAAAGCATCTTTTTTATGCTGGTGTGGCCTATTTTTTGTATCACTGATGTCACTGTGAACGTTCTTTTGGTGTCTTTCACTCCCTCAGACCACGAGCTTATCTATTTTATTTCTATAGCCATCTCTCTCTTGGCATTCAGAGCCCTTTCAAAACTTTGTTCTGTACAAATCTGGTATTTGAGATATGATGTATTGCCACATTATCAGATATAGATAGTCATTACTTTCTTCAGCTACCTAGTGTTCCCACATTCGTATCTCCCCTTGGTGAGAACTTCTGCAACTGCTCATTAATTCAGCCGTTTACATTACTTGTATGTATCTTGGCAACCTGAAGACAGAAGACTTATTCTCACCTGTTTTCCTCACCTGCAAATTGCTAAACGTGGGAATAAACAGTTCACCTACCAAAACATAACTCTTTAAAGAGCTTATTTAAATCCTCCTTACTGAAAGCTAAGCAGCTTTTTCCTACCGAATGCCAATGTGCATTTTCTTGTAGGCACCACAGAGATGAAGTCACAAGTACCATTTCAGTAGCTGTAGAGAAGGAAGATGATCCTATTGCATCTGTGTCTTGATCTTGTAAAGTTTGCAAACTGTGTGAAAAACAAATGATTCCAAAGATCTTTCTTTGGCCCCAAGTGGTAAACATCCACATTCGTGCTGGGCCCCAAAAACGTTCAAAATTCTAGATGGTCATCTAGTATCTATTCCTCCCAGCTTTAAAGTACGTGTTGAAAGAACTTAAGACTATAAACAGTGTCATGTATCAGAAAGTAGATTATGCTAACAAAACCAAAAAGTAAGCGTATTAAAACTTGTAGTTATTTCAGTCTGAATTGTTGGAAAAGGCAGTGCGGGCACTATTTGGCAATAATTTGAAACACAGAAACTGTGGTTTCTACCAATACACTGTGGTTTTGAGCACTGGAACACTAGCAACAACTGATCCAGTGAATAACAACCACTTTCTGTATCTAATTAACTACATAGGGAACAGTACCTGTTCAGTCAGGCCCACCCATAGGAAGGATGCATAAGTCTTCTGTGATTTTGCTTGTATGTGCTAATTATTGGCTTTGGCAGGTATGTTATTCATTATGTTTTTGGCAAGAGTATGAAAAGGCATTTTGTTCTGAAAATAGCTCAAGAAATAGGCAGGAGGGCGAAGTGTTTTTGTAATTGGTCCAGAGTGAACTGGGTATCCCTCTGTCTCTGTCTCCAACTTGTGCAATTTCAAATCCTCTGCCTTTCTAGGTCATTTGACCCAGGTCAGAACAATTCAAAGGAACTGTGCACTTTGTAGTTTGAACGTCATATTGGCTTCGGTTTTTTCTGTTATATCTTCCTTATCTTGTTTTAGACCTTTGTTTCAGAAGCAGTGGCTTCTGACAATTATATCACCTGAAAAGTCTTGCTTACAATAAGATTGTCAGCTGTGCTTCAAATAGCTAGCTGTGTTAGTCCATGCTTGTCTCTTAATGTACGTTCTCAAACTACCAGCCTGGTCCCAGTTCAAGATTTATAGATACTGGAAATGTTTGTGTTCCCTTCAGGATAGCAAGTCACATTTCCAAAAACATTTAGGTATTGTTTTCACTTTATTACATAGAAAGCTGGGAACAAAGCTACCACTAGAAATGGTGTTATGCTACTCTCAGTGTTGTTTATACTCAGTATTTACAGACTTAATGAAGCTGGAAAGAGACAGGCTGCAGCTTTTTTCACCTGCTGGAATGAGAACAGCAGTAGATAGTTACTGACCTTAAGGCTTCAATTCTAGGCAGTTTTGGTTAAGCCTCAAAGTTCATGCTGTTGATGCTGCACAAGTAACTGATGAGGATGAGCTTTCAAGTAAATAGCACAATTTCAATTTTTCTTTAGAGCTGTCATCACAGTGTCTGAATGTCTTAACACTATTAACCTCTCAGGCGGAGAGACACATCAGTGTGAAACAACTGGCAAATTCTTAATAGGATTAAGGTGGTGTAGCTCCATATATCTATAGAGCATCTGTGTTGTTTTAATGGAGCTGAGAATTTATCCCGTAATTTTGGTAACCTCTGTGGGTCTGTGTATGGTCACCATCCTTAGATAATGCTGCCATCTACCATGAGCTGAAAAACATACTCAGCTCTTTTTTCTCTCAGTTTAAGGACTCCATTTTTGTTGTTTTTTAAAGAATTAGTGAGACAGGATTCTCCTGAGAATCATCTCCCCTTACTAATGAGAAAAGCAAAACCATTCCTCCTCTACAACGAGAGTTCCTCTAGCAGAAGGACATGGCTACATCTGACTTAAGTGAGGAGTTTCAGATATCCCACCTGTGCCAGACATGCATCCTTTTGTTCGTCCTGCTCCTGTTCGTCCAATATTTATTGGCGAAAAAGGACTACTTTGTAGGAATTTTCCATCCTTCATGTCCGTAGTTCTATATTTCTATCTTACATAGATATATATAGGAAAATGAGTGTCTGGTTGGGTTTTTTTTTTTCCCCCTTACCAAAACTCTTTTTACAACAAGAAAAAAAGTTTTGCTTTATCACAAAATTCCCAGAATGGAGAATGGAAATATACTGGATGCAATCTGGGGCAGCTGCTGTTAAGAACTAGAGACAGAAGGCAAGACATGGTGAAGAACTACCCAGCTGAATTTAAGCGACTTTTGCATCTTCCTTTGCCTTTCTGGACCGTCCTGTGAATGGGATTGTCCTTTGGCATAGGCAAAACAAGCTTGGCCACACCTAATTTAGTGCAGTACCTGCTAAAGGAGATGTGAGGTTGTTTAGCATTTGTGTCAGTCTCTCTTCTGCCACCATTTTCTATATGCCAACAGTTGTGAAGAGGTTCCTTGGAGGGCAGTCTTATAGTAATCTTCTACAGTTTTGTACCAGCAAGCCTTTCTTGAGAAGCTGAGGAGCTGTAAGTTTCTTTAGGCCACATTAGTCCTTGACATGATGACAGTATAGTGAGGAAAATCTCATCCTCTGCTCCGTGCCTTTAAGATGCTGAAATATGCAGCTGATCAGTAGTATCCTTGGATAAATCCATTCACGTTTTCTCAATGCAGGGCTTGGACTCAGTACTTTCCATCCTTGCACGCCAAAATTCTGTGCTAAGATCTACAATTGCTTTCATATCCATTGCACACATGGCTGTGGAGACAGAGATTATGACACATCCAAGATAACAGAGGGAATGGCAGTGAAACCAGAGCTAGAGATGGTGTTTCCTGACTCCTGCTATCATTTCTTGCGCAGTGGTTTTCGTTTTTTACGTTCCAGAACTGTCTTACAAAATCATATCTCCTATGTCATCCTCCTAATATGTTAAGTAAAAGTATAACTGAGTCCTTTAAGTGATTTTCCAAGCTCAGGTATGTCCTCGCTGTGGGCAGTGAAACTTCAAACAGGCAGGACAAGTGTTCTTGCCGTACCCATGCTTATCAACGTGTCAGGTTGGACCAAGAACATTCTGTAAAAGTTATTCTTCATTACGACAAATCCCCTAGCTAGATTACAACACTGACAAATTTTTACCAGATTTTTACTGCCAAGTTCACTAGGAGCACATCTGGAACTATTAGACTTCGCTGCGTCTGGCATATCGTGTTCCTTTCCCATTTAGGGTAGGTTGATCATCTTGAGGAGAAATCCTAGCTGCAATCTGGTTTCCTTTCCCATTGGCAACATAAAGGAATGGCCCAAGTTCCATGTTTTCCTCAGTATGATGTGCTTAGATAAGGTCCATAAGCTGAGTTAAGGATGTGTAGAAAAGAGCACCATTTGTACACTGATCTCTCTGTTCTCACGGATCCAGTTAAGATGTGTGCATATTCCTGTCTTCAGAGTGTGAGGAAGGAGAAACATGCCCCAATGTTCCAGATCCTGCGCACCACAGAAAAAGGAGCCTGAGAGGACCTGAGACACCCCTCGGTTCATTGCCCTGGCCCAGGGCAGGATCAGTGCTGCCTGAGCTGTCCTCTACCAAGTATCTGTCTGTCTGGTCCTTAAAATCAGGATGCTTTGCTCTGAGCTCTCCCCAGGCTTTCCACGCATTTCTTCAAGCACAGCAGTCAAGGCCAGGAGCAGCACCAGCGGGGAGCCCATGCCGCTGCAGAGCAGAGGACAGGATGACTTTGTGTTCTTTCCGTGTGATTCCCCTGCCTGCAGTTCTCAGCGCGAGGTCTGCTTTTCCGGCAGGAGGCTGGCACCGTTTGTGAGTCTGGCCTACTCCAGTGCTCCCATTTCTGTGAAGTGTGCTTGCCTCCTTCTGGTCTTGTAAAACTTCAGGCATTGCCTGTGCCTCCTCAAGGAAAGCCTCTAATGGCTCTGTGATTAGTTCACTGGCTTCTCTAAATTCTCTCAGGTGCAATTCATCTGGCCCAGCTGACACAAAAACATCTTAACCTATCTAGTCTGTTTTTCCTCTAGTCTATCTATGATGGTTTTAGCCATCCGATTACGTTATCTTTCCTAGCAAAGGCCACAGCAAAAAGGCATCACACCCATTAACATTCTCAGTAATACCTGTGCACAGCTTTCCCTTTCACTTAACAGTATCTCTAATTTTCATTATCATCTCTTTGCAATTCCTTCCTTCCTTTCCCCTTTTCACTTGTTCCTCCCTTCAAATGTTCTTTTCCTGTTCCTCTCAGGGGACATCACAACCACCTTTGTGCATTTTGATTTTGCCCCTATGTGCTTGTATTTCATCTCTAGCAGTCAGAGCAGATTTGTGTTTCCCGTGACTTCTTGTATTTGAAGTCAGTGGAGACCTCATGATTTAGCCAAGTAGCTCTCTTTCTGTTCATCCAGGTTTTCTGCTTTATAGGGGCAACTTATGCTTGTGTCTTGCTTTGTGTCGTTAAGGAAACTAACTTTCCTGAGGTCTTTTTACCTTGTGTAGTCTTGTAAAAATGTTGCTTAGCTTTTTGAGGCTACATATTCTGCTTTTGCATTACATCACCAGTCTTGCAATGTTTGTGCTTTCACTCTGTGCTGCCAAATACTAACTCTTTTGGAGGTGTGGATGCTTTGGTCTTGGATACATGGAGCTGTATTGTACAGGTACCATAATGACGGTGTTCTTTCTCCTTCTATGAAGAAGAAATTCAGTCTTTGTTTGAAGTTCATTTCTGCATAGTGAACCTCTTCTCTGAACAAAGAGAAAGTAAAATAACCATTCTCCACTGTGTCTTTGCCATGTATGCACTGGGATACCCACTGCCTGGGACAGCCTCTTGTTTCCTTTACCACAAAGTATAAATAAACAGGGAAAACTTTCAAAATTCTCTGGCATTGTAGGCTGTAGGTTTCTTTCTTGTTTGCTTTATCCGGATTTTTTTTGCTTTGTCCAGCAATTTTCTGACCATGAAAAGGGTGTGTTCTGGGACCTGCCCAATTGTAGAAAGAGTGGCACTTCTGCCGGTTGTGTCTGTGAAGCTTCACACATCTGAGCACCAGAAGAAACTGCAGCTGAGAGTAAATGTGGCATAACAATGCTGAAAATGCTCTTTTGGGTTCAGTGAAAGTGCTTGTTCCTCTTCGGAAAATTCTGAAATTAATTAGCAAAAACTCACAATGGAAGGGAAAAGTTTTTTCATGGATATCTGAAGCTATGATGACATGCAAGATATAAAAAAGGACACTTTAATCACCGTCTGCTAGCCTGAAAAAAAAATGCATCATGGTTAACACATGGTATGTCGTTATGGTGGCCTTTTTTTTTTTTTTTTTCTTTTTCTGTGCTTTGAAGAAAAGTTTGGGGGAAAGGAGCAAGTATGTGACAAGTAGCACATGCAGACTGCAAGGTGGAAGTGGTAAATGAATAAGATCATATTTGGAAGAGGCAGATGGTGCATTCCTTGATCATATGGTAGCACTGTCAATAGAAATGTTTTGGAGTTAGGGAAGTGGGGAGGCCAGACACGTTTCCTAAATGCACTGTGATTTATTTGTAGAACATGAAGAAATGCAGGGAACAAAAACATTAAACAGCCCTTGGTAACGTGCATGAACATGATACATTTACATGTGGTCTACATTGAACTCCTGGCAGCTCACATGGGGTCTTTGATGATGTAGGCTTGGTGTGGCTGATGACATCTCCCAGCTTCTCTCATTGCCATTGCCAGGTTTTCCTTCTCTGGTACCTGTTCATCTCCTGGGGTGAGGTGCCTTGCTCCAGATCCCATGTCAGCTAAAGCTGTGCTTTCAAAGCCTTATCTCTGCCCATGGTTATTTGTGTTCTGGTTGTTTGTAGATTAGCCTTCGGTCAGCTAGACATTTATTCTTGATTAACAGGTGCAGCCTGAGTGGGCAAAAGCCTGGATATTGGGCTCATTTATCTTAGCGCTGGAAGGAGGAATGGTACAATACAGGCATACTAAATGGATAAGATCTCATTGTGTGCTCAGAAGGAATACATAATGAAAAGTATGATTTATAAAAATAATTTGCTGGAGGAAATAACTTTTTGCATCTTTGTGTTTTTGTAATTACTTAAGCAGCAGTTTCTGTCTGTTACTACTGATAATATGTAATCACAAAGGCTTTCTGAAGAGCAGTGCAGCAAGAGAACAATTAAACCCTTTAATTACCATTTGTTTGATTGTTGTGTTGTTTTAGGAAGCTTTGGTTTTTTATTCTTCATTGTGGCTTGAACAGTAAATCTTAAATCCTTTTAACTGAGTGTCTGAATATACAAAACAGAGCTTTTGTAACAATATATGAAAGATACATGCTGCACAAAATCCTTTCTAGAATGTAGGAACAAATAATTAAATATTCTTCAACATTTAAAAAAAAAAAAAAACACAAAAAAAAACAAACAAAACAAAACCTAAGTCTGCAAGCAAAATTTTAAGAGAATAGAAAAGGTACTTTTAAAAATCCACTTGTCTCCTTTTTTGTCCTGCAAAGATGATAGAACGAATGCCATTTCACACGCTCACAGAAGGAAACAAAGCAGACCTTTTCAGTTGACAGGGTGAGAAGAATTTTGCTAAAGCTACAGTAAGAAGTGCAGCATCTATAAGTCTGACAGACTGAGGATTGTAAACAAAATCTGTTTGAGAGTAACACAGTCCTGCTCACAGCTATCTTGCGTTTTAACAGGACATTGAATATTCAGTGAATTTGACTTTCACAGCATGAGAAAATTAGCCCTGAGATTGTCCTGTTCACTGATGGGAAGCATGTTTGTTTATACTAAGCACAGATCAAGGGAGGTCTGAGAAGAGAATTGTGAAGCCAAAACGCTTTTGAAAACTTGCTCGGTTTGTAGCTTTGCAAAGGATGGGTGCTGCTGAAATGCTGCCCTGCAGGCTGTGATTGCCTTCAGTCATGGACCTCCAAGGCAGGCTTCGGGTTGCCTACTCTGCCCTGCAGCAGCGTGGATGAAGGAGCAATGTCCCCACTCCTTGCCCCTCTCTGTCACGGCCTGCAGACCCGTGGGTGCTGTGCTGCTGCCTGTCCCCTGCCCTGGGCACCCAGCGGTGTCTCAGGACCCAGCCCTGCTCTCAGAGCAGCCCACCACTTGCTGGCTCACCCTTACTCTTTTAACAGCACAAAATGCATTTCCTAGATTCCCTGTGGCTGGCAAGCCTCCGACCCATTCTGCAGCCCCAGCTTGAGCTGATTTCATACTCAGTGCTGATTTGGCAGCAGTGCTGCCTGTGATGTTCCTTCCAGGTCTGTGCTAGGCGGATACTGAAAATTTAATCCATTTACCTGGACTGGAAATTCTGAGCTCCATTGACCTGTTCCATATTTCTTGTACAGCAGGAGGTTAGGAAGTTATGTTTAAATCCTAGAAAATTTGTTTAAAAGCAACTGTGTGCAATGGGCTTAATTCACATGTAATTTTGTTCATACTGGGAAACCATGCAAGAGCTGGCCAGGTAGGGAACAGGCGGCAGGGATGGGGAGGATCAGGAAACTTTCACAGATCCACCTCTGAGAACATGCCAGATACAGTTTTGGTGAGACCAGGATTGTGGATGGCAATGAAATATAAATTCCACCCCCCCTTTATTTGCGGAGTGAGGAATATTTCAGGCAAGCATTTTGCTTTATCAAACTGAAGATGACACTTGTGTTCTCTTCAGCCTTTCATTTCTTTTCCTCCTCTCTAGTCATGCAGTTAAGTGTCTCTTCCAGTTGTTGCTCTGTGGGTGCTCAGCCACCTTTGCCTCTTCCTTCCTCAAAGCCAAATATTTTGGGTCCTCCAGCAGGCCCCACTGGCTGCATAGTGTGGGCTGCCATCGACTCGGGCACACGATGTTCTTTGCTTGGAGACCTCTCAGGATATGTTGCTTTCCTTCATGCCAACAGCTGAAAACATGGAGATTTCAGTTGACTAAGTAGTACAGAATCAGACTCTTAGTTTGCAGATGATTGACCTAAAAGATACCTTCAAATGGGTCCTTTGAGCTCTCAAGTTTATTTTTGTTTCTGTGCAGCTGGTGCACGTGTTTCTTTAAGACCACATGTTAAACTTCTTATGAAACATTAGAAAATGCACTGTACATGTTATGTAGTTGCTTACCAAGTTTTAGTATCTTTGTTTCTTAAAAAATGAAAATTTATTTTTGTACCTGTTTTCTCATAATAGGTTGGACTGTATTTATTTTTTTGTTTTAATGAAAGGCAATTAAGTAACCTCAAAAAAGACTTTAGTAGACTACCATTTGTATCCTTTCAAAGTTCAGAACAATGAGATTGTGTGTTGTGGAGTTTGTTTTGTTTTGTTTTTCTGGAGGGCCTGGAAGCAGTAATTGAAATCCCGAATCCACTAAAGCTGATGATAAAAACCTTGGAGGTCAGTGGGACCAAAATTTCTTCCTTTATTCTTGACCTGTATTTTTATGCCAATCACCAACCTAGACTGGTTGCAGCAAGTTGGAAAAGCATTTATAGTGAAAGCTTTGGTGGCTGCTATGCTACAGAAGCAGTCTTACTGTACATCATGAAGACTGATAGCCTGAAATAGTACAAATTGATGAACCAAAGATGTAAACGGTTACTAACAAAGACTCTTAGCACAGGCTTAAGCAGTGCAGACAGAGCTACCTGGATATTTCCTCCTATTTCAGCTGTTAGTTTTACCAAAATTGCCTTTAGCCAAGTTTCATCTGCAGCTATTATACAGTGGAATTGATCCATGCAGCTTTTACTGTATGAATAAGGAATTTTTTGTGTGCGTTTCAAAATGTTTGGGATGAGATTTGCACTAGTTTCTGAAGCTATTCATTAGCAACCTCTCACAGCAGACTATCTAGACAGTTTTGATATCTCAGAGGTAAGAGCTCAGAGGCAGACAGACATCTTTTCCAGAAAAATGTGTTTCTTGAAAAGCAGAACTATGTGGGTAGGTAGTGCTGCGTTAAACACTCCATGATTTGCCCAAAGTCGTAGTATTCCACTGTATGAGCTTCTGTACCTTTCAGATAACAAATTGATAAGTTTCCTGCTGTCCTTAAAGGAAAGCAAAAAAAAAAAAAAAGCTTTAACAGTAAATAATTATCAAGGAAAATCAAGTACTATATTGAATTTCAGATGAGCCTCTTCTTTTTGCAAGTGCAGTAAAGGTTGTGCCTCCTTCATAATTGCACTCGTTCAAACTAGTTCTCTGGTAATGCCAGTCAAATTCTCTGATTAGCTTATCAATTAAAATATTCATTTAAGTTTCTTGCAGTTAAATATAAGCCAAATCTTGAAACAAGATTGCTTTTGGAGCTATCAGGGCTGGAGTAATTCCCATCCAGGGTTGTCTTTAATTGCTCTGATGTGTTGCACACCAGCTCAGCCATCAGTGCCTGAAAGGCTCCCCACAGCATCATTGGCTTTTGCTTCACTGCTCATGAAGGCAACATTTCTAGGGGAGCTCAGGCAGCCACAAGTCCCAAGACATGGTGACAAGGGGACTCACTCTGTCTCCCTTCTCAGTAAAAATGCCAATCTTGCACAGCTGTTGCAGTCACCTTCCAGTTGACGTACTAGGGGCTAGATTTGCTCATTGATCTTAAACGTTTTGCACTGCTCCAGAGGTCCCCTGATGGTCTACTAGCTATAGCTACAAGCTTTTCTTAGTCGGGGAACACATAATGTCTGCATTGATATAGCAGTGAATGTGCACATAAAAATAACATAACTGTACATAAGTGTTTATAAGGCATATAGATAGATCTATTTATAGGTGTTTAAGACTGCCTGTCTTCTTTCCATGGAAGTACTGTATATGACATTTTAAATAATGTATAAAGTTAGAAATGTTTACAGGATATTAAAAAATGAAAGAAATAATTGCAGGGATAATGCAGTTATTTTCAAGTTAAGGGTACGATAATAAACCCTACATTCAGTTATACTCACCTTTAAAAGTAAACTGAGCATATGAGCAGAAGTGGTCTTGACTCCCTTTGGTAATGGCATGAAATGAGATTGAAGAAGAAATCCTTCAAAAGAGACTTTAAGTCACTTGGAGTTACAAATGCTTTAAGTGCAATTAAAAGTGTAGCATGGAGTAAGAAAGAGTAGGACCAAGTTATGATTGTTTGAATGCTTACCTTTGCAACTATTGCCTAGCGTGTCTGGATTTCTTTTAAGTGTAACCTTAACTCTGATTTGATTGTAAGTACAGTCTGTTTTCTTTGGGCATGTTTGTAAGATGTCTGTTAAAAAATAGACAACTGTCTAGGTCATGGGCAGGGAGACGTTTAGTACAGAGTTAGGGATGGAGGGAAAGTTATTCCAGATCCTTTTTGTAATTTCTAAGGAAAATTACAGATTTGCAGAAAATATTGAGCACTCAGAAGCTTCTGCAATTCTTTGCATCCCAAGACAGCCATAAATGAGTCAATTATTACAATCAAATGGACAAAAACCATGCAGGTTGTACTACTGTTTTCCCACTATTTCATTGTGGGGTTTTTTGGTTGTTTTTTTTTTGTTGTTGTTGTTGTTACTTTTAAATTTCATAGACTTCTTTAATGAATATGCATAGGAAATCCACAAGAACAGAGTAGAATTTGGTCTGTGTAGCTTGTGCATAATGTTTTCCTAAAGCAGGAGACTATTTTCAGATTTGGCCTGTGGGTTTATTTTACTAAAGAGATTAAATTTCTAGAAAATCCTTTCTGTGAAAACTGCAGAAATTGTTCAGTTCAATAAATAAATTTTTTTGGTTTGGGGAAGAAAGAAAAAAAAGTAAAAGAAACAAAACTCCAAACTATTTTACTAGGTATATTTGACATCCCCTGCATAAACTGATCTGGTTCTGATCATGTTCATGAAATATGAGGTCTGATTGCCTGGGTTCTTGACCCAGACACAAACAAACAGTGCTTCTCACTTTAATTTAATTTTGGTCTATGGCTGGAGCGCCACCTCCACTAGGGAATATAACTCCCAGCTTGTTACAGACATGCAAAGTAGAACAGCATGGCTGCAGAATCTCCTAAGGCATGGACCATGCTGTGTCTTAAACAGCTTTTGTCCTTATCACCTTCCATCTACAATAGACAGGGCCAGTAGCTGGTTACTTGGTGTCACGCTTAGTATTACCAAACTGAAAGTGTATGTGGTGTGCATCTTAAAACATAAAACTCAACCATTTGGGAAATTAGTCTTTTAAAGTAAATTCTTCAAGCTGATGAGTCATGACAGCATACATTAAAGATTTGCTCACATAAAAAAGGAGGGAACAACATCTGAATAGTGAAAAGTGTTGTGCACCCCTGACAAGCATAAAATGCCAGTGGAATGTGACAGCTGGGACCTGCTCCTACTCTCATCCCATCCCATGGGAGGGGTGATTTTCCCCTTACTTCTGTGAGAGCTAAGTCCAAGGGACTTCCAAGGAGAATCCAACCAGCCGTCACATGCCTTAGCTGCTCTGGACTTGGCCCTTATGTAGCAGTTCCTTGGGGCTACCTCAAGGAAGGGCTTTGCTTGAGGAAAACCCCACCCTAGATATGTGGAAGTGTAGGTGCAGACTGCTCTTCTTGAGCAGATTGATGCTCTTTGCTCATTTTGGTGACCCTGTTTAACTTGCACTCCCTAATGGAAATCTTTCTCTTCCAAACCATCATTAAATGAGTTTTGAATTGCTTTCCAACATTAGCCAGTCAACTACACGTTTCCTGCTTTTCAGATTGCTTAAATGCTTGGAGTGAAGCCTTTCTATTAAATGGTTATCTCAGGAAATTTCCTTGGAGCAGAATTATTTATCTCTAGTCTTGCTAAGTTACAGTTATTGAAAATGCTTGCAAACCTGTCATGTCGCAATGGAGATACAGAACAGTTTTACCTTAGGGTAAAATTTGCATTTCCAGGATTTTTACTCGCTCTGGGGTGAAAACAGATCTCTCTTGCTTTGTTGTTTTCCTTCCCCATCCTTGGTAAACGTATGGAGGAGTTCAGTGCTTCTCAGCTGGACTTGTCTGTGCTCAGAAATGGAAGTCCTCCCTTTCCTTCTCCATTACAACCTATAGGCAACTTAGAGAATTAGTCAATTTTAACCCTCTTACACTAATAGACAGAAGGAGGGGGAATGGTTATCTGAAACCTGGGCCTGCCCAGCAATTAGAGAAATAAATGAAAGAAAGCCATCAGATTCTTCAGAGTAAAAACCACTTTCACTTGCCACTAAAATCTGTGACAGCATGCAGCAAAAACTGCGTATCTCCCTGGATTAATACAGCTTTAAAATGATCTTTTTTCTCTTTTCTATTTTACGAAGTACTTTTGACCTACCTTTTTTTTCCCAGAAGACCACTCAAACTCTAAAGCGAAGTTAACAAGGAAATGTCTCCTCTCATATTAATATCAAATGAGTGAAATGATAGCAGTGCTTCCAATAGCCAGCAAAACTTCTTTTAAACCCAAAAACCCAAGCTCAGCAGCACATGAAGATTCATGTTTTTATATGACACTGTCCTGTAAGCCTCCTTTATCTCATACCCTGAGATCCTGGCATTCAGTTGTTTAGACAGGATTTGTCCCGCTCTGTAATGGGTTCCAGCTGCTGTCTTGGCACCGCTCTTCAAGAGGTGTCATTTGGTTCCTATCTAGGGGTGCCTCGTGCCAAGACGCACTGCAGGACAGCAAGCTATCCATTGCGTCTCTTGGCTCTGAGGTCTTCATTTTAGCAAAACGAGACTGTGATGATTTACATAAACGGAAAGAAACAGCACTTTTGAAGGAACCCAACTCTGTTGTGTGGGGTTTCTCCTACAGATGGAGCAAAATATTATGCAATGGGCATTCTTTTACTTTGCAGTAAGAAATGAGAAAGAAATTATGCAGCTTTTTTTCAAATGTGCTGAGCACCAGTTTAACTGAAAGCCTAGTTTTGCATTCCTGAAAGCTTCAGAGCACAGCTGTCCTCCTCACAACATGTCACTGTAGATTTACCCTTACAGTTTTATGCTGACAACATCATATTTAAGCACACACCTTAGTTTTCCGTATGTTCCAAAAGTAACAGCAAGCAATTAAAACAACATCTTTCTTGCAACATTCATGCAGTGATGCATTGCTTTGGACAGAAGTTCCTATGCTATTCCCCAACACATGCCAAAAAGGTAGAAATAAGATTATCTGAAAGGGAAATAGCTTATTGGGTTTCATTTGAATTTTCTCTCTCCTTAAACTATTGTTTTAAAGTTTAATGCTGAACTTGGTTGTGGAAGATTGTTTTGTTTTAGTGGTATCACAGGGTTTATATTAAGGTAGTTTCTAAGTTAGTTGCATCATATCAAATCTTCTGGTAGAGTATTCTTCAATTTAGAATTAGCCATAATAAAATTGGGTTTATTTAATGAAAAGGAAGACTTCCTTTTCTCTGTCAGCCAATGCAGCATGTGCCAATGGAAGACCAGGTCAGCATTTGTGAAATGAGAAGAAACACATTCCCAGTTGTTCCATTATCTCTATCATTTCTTCATAAACAAAGAGGCATTTTGTTTTTCTTCTTAAGAGTGGAGCTGAGATGTATTGGTCACAGAGAATGGGACTTCATACAGAGTGGGATGGTTATTTATGCAACATGAATCCCACCATGCAGGGACTGTGGCACCCATTGTGAGAGCCAAATCTATTCTTAAGCATGGTGTGACCTATAGGTACTCCTAGAGATCAGCTATAACCAAGAACAGTTTCTCAGTAACTTTTATCCCCAGAAGTAATGTGAAATCTCATTGGTGTAAAAAGTGTGAGTTGGTTGTGTTTGGTTTTTTTCACCAGCAAGAATAGACAGGATAAACAGATAAATCAGTCCGAATTCAGGAGGCGTGTAAAAACAGTATGAAGGTACATGACGACAAACTTCAAGCTGAAGGGGGATGAGATTAAGAGTGATAAGGAATAAGTAATATGTCAAAATTTGTAAGGTAAAGCCTTTCCCTCTTTAATCTTAACATAGACCTGCTGAAAGTCTTTACTGTGTTTGTTATTCTTGGGAAAACTGGGGTCAGTGCAGAGCCCACCTGTTGGTTTAATGTTCAGGCCCAGTTGGTGGCGATGGCAGCCCAAAGCAAACGGCCCAGCCTCGAGCAGTGCCTGTCTCCTCATGCTCAATGTGCCCTGGGTGCTGGCACGTGGGAGGCAGAGCTCTTGCCAAGCCCCGTCACCGTGTCCTTGGGTGGGTGATGTGGTGGCTTCCTGCCCGCCCACCGGGCACACCTGAACCCCTCATCGCGTGGGGTGGGATAGGGCAGCGGCCCTCTGTGTGCTCAGCGGGATTGTGCTGGGGGAGCTCCGGAGATGTGACCTTTTTAGCCTCCACACAGCATGTTGCATTCAAACAGTAATTAGCAGCAGTGTGGAACTAACTCAGGGAGCGCAGGAACAATGCCGGGGCCCAAGCTACTGCCCTTTTGAATTAAATCAGTGTCTGGGGATAGTTACTGACTTGTCTCTTCCTCTCCTCTTTCTGCTTCATCCCCTCCACCACCATTCAGATATTTCTGGGGTGTGTTTTAGCAAAGGCTGCAAATAAGAATGTTTTTCTCTCGTGCAGGCACCACTGATTATGGGTATACAACGATACTTAATTATATTCTGTAGTGGAAGTGAAACATTCTGCTCTGTTATCAGCTTTGTTATTAGTCCCTACAATTTTTATGGGATAGTATTTCTGTAGTATTAACAGCACTGTATATGCAATTGAAAACGAGATGCAGTAAATTATGGCTGAACACCAGCAGTCCAAAGGTTAATTTGATTGTATGAGTACAATCTCAGAGTTATGCATGAACATATGCTCTACATATTTATTAACGAGCAAGGTCAGACTGGCATGAGTTTTGTTATATTTATATTTCCCGAATATTCTTCAAGAGTTTACATATGATCCTCAGTACAGATAACACAGAGATCTGCTTTCAGGAAATGCCTATTTTAACCGTAAGGAAAATAGTAGGATTGAAATTGTTAGCTGGAAGGCTCTCTGTTTTTCAGTTAATGGAGGGGTTGTTGGGGGTCTGAAAGAGTGCCAGTTACTTGTGGTTGGCATCACCCTCAAGGCTGCGTGCATTTGGGAAAGGCGCAGAGAAGGAAACCTGCAAACCCTACAGCATTTGCAAGTTGTAATCAGATGTACTGCTGTGAGAGAGTACTTCAGAGGACCTTGTCTGTTCATTTGTATTTTGGTGCAACTGACTGCAGCTTGAGAAAAGGCTCTTTCACATCACCCACCTTTCCAAAATTCCAGCTGGACCGTCTCCTTTATGCCAAGGGAGCTGGACAGCTAGTGCAGGGTGAAGCAAAGCTCCTCAGCTACATTTCTCCTCCCGATTTAGGATGTTTTCCTCAGATCACTGGCTGCAGGGTAGCCTTACTGAATGAAAGGATAACCTTGCTGGATGAAAGAATCCAGCCTCTCGTTTATCTTTGTGTAGCTTCAGACTTTCTTCATCGCATTTGATTTACTGTGTTACTATGTTATTACAGCTTGGCATATTTAAATCTAGTTTAGTGTTCACACGGTTCATTCAGTCTAGGTGTCTCATTGTGTGCTTAAAATTTGGCAGAATCCAGATGGCCTTGTGGCTGGTTTTGACGAGTTAACGCAGGAACCCATCAAAGTGAAGATAAGTGGTGCTCTTATTGCTGAGGAGCAGTAGCTTGGGAAATTAAGGCTGCACAGATTTTACGAGCCATTGTCCTGCTCCAGTGTTGAGTTTAGATGCAAGGTTGGTGCCCAAGTGGTAAAATAGAACTTGTTTGCTGATGCTGCTCTTCTTGAAAGCGATTGGCCTCAAGTGCTTGATTTGCAAATGCTTCATGGGAATACTGCCCTTCAGATACCTGTTCCCTACAAACATTCTCATATGACTCAGAATAGTAATAAAGGAAAATATTTATCAAATGCATTCCAGAATATCTGAGGAATATTTTTGAGTAAGTCCACACTTCTGTTCCTTGAGAGAAAATGGTTGTTGGGGGTTAATGCTGAGAGTGGCATCTTGTGTTGCAAGGGACATTTGCCCTGTGATTCTTCTGTACCTTGCATAGGTTACAGTTTTTAAATCTGGATCCTATCTATCTGCAAGATATGGATACTAAAGATGGCATTGTCACCCATGTGTTCTTCATTTTTAGTATTTTGAGATGCTTAACATCAGTGTGTTTCATGTGTAAGAGCAAGTACTTAAGCATTGCAAATGTTAAATACCACTTTGAAAACCTCTCAAATGGGTTTGAACATGTTTATTACAAAGTGGATCTTCATGTTACCTTTTCTGAGCAGTGAGCACTGGCATAGGTTGTGCTTTGTGAAACGAGCCTGTTCGGGTGAGAAGGTGGGATGGGGTGACCCTGTGCCCAGCCAGGAGCAGGCAGGGTGCATGAGCCGTGAGCAGGCAGCTTCCTGCTGGGGCAGGGGAGTGGTTAATTCAATCTGAGAGGAGGCAGCAGCTAGAAAGCAAGTGGTTCCATATACTATCTCTGTTGTTATTGCCAGTTCAACTTAATTCAATTCTGATAATGTCAACAGATCTCTCTCTGTACAACATCTTTGGGCCGTATGGAGCTCGTCTGGCAGCTCCCCCAGCCCAAATGGGCGTCTGGCACTATCCATCATGTTGCTCATGAGGCTCAGGCAGTGTTTTATCCAGACACATGTAGCAATCTCAGTACATACACTACCTGAAAGTAGGTCCTGCAAGTCTTCAGTGACCCCATTTGTACCACCATTGCTCCACGCTGGCCTTAAGCTGTGCCATCCTGGAGAATGTTGGCCCGTGCCAGGCTCTTCCCAACAATTTGAGATATGTACACATCATAGAGAATAGCATCACATTGCTTCACTGCAGCTGCTCCTGGTTTTCTGTGTTCGTGTTAAGGGGGAATAAAATATGACTGTAGAAAAGCACTGTTGAGATTGCCCACTCCCTTGCTCATTTCCGTCAGCAAACAGATCATTCATCGAGAGAAGAAAAGAGCTTCAGCTCTGCTCTCCTGGCTGACAGCTTCGCATCTAGACAACAGATAGAGCAATCTTCCCTGTGAATGAAAGGCTATGTATGATTTAAAGACTTACCTGTTGAGAGAAATATTCAAACATTTCAGGCTGAGACTAGGCTTCTTTTTTTACCTGCTTTAAAGGTTTTGCATTCTTTCAAAATATCTTTTTTCTGATGCACTCATCATGTGCCAAGCTATCTTTAACAGACATACTCTATCTATAGCACTCCGTTCTCTTCTTATGTCATCCAGAAATGCTCATACCACTACATTTTGGACAGCATGTTAATTTCCATGATAACTGACTGTAATGTTGTAAACAAAGGATTAATTGTTTTGTTGTGGAATTATGTGGAAGAGGAATTTAGGTCACGTGAAGAAAAAGTGATCTGCCTATACAAATACAGACATACAGTAATTGCAAAAGGAATATAGCAAAGGAATAGCTAAATATGTTTTTCTTTAACTAAACCTTCTAATTTGTCTGGCTTGTTCTAGTGCGAAAGTCACTTTCTGAGAAAAGATAAACAAGAATATGAGTTAATTTCTTGTGCAAGGCTGAAGAGCTTATCTCACACACTGGTCAAGCGTCTCAGCTTCAACTGGCCAAACATCTGCAGTCGGACACAGGCAGCTGTCCTTCATGACGTTACATAAACCCCACACATCTTGTGCTGGGCCCTTAGCAAAAGCCAGCGGGAGCAAAAAAGCTGGCAGTTACCTCCAAAAGTAGCGTCCTGCTTCTATTTGTTAACAAACAGTGCCTTCTTGTGGGCAGAAAGTCTCACTGCTAGCTCAGAGCCGTGGCATCACTGGTGGTTCTCCTTCCTTTGGTACTGCAGCAACCCGGGAAGAAACTCAAGGGATGTAAAACATGATGTTAGATAAAGCACTTGCTAACGCATGTGGAGGCATCTATTTTGTCGCACATCACATCTCCCCATTAATGAAAGAGTTCTTGCAAAGTCTTCAGAAATGAGGGGAATGTCAGGTTTGACTTTCACAGCACTAAGAAACATTTTTCTTTCAGATGTAATTCTGCTCACAAGCAAGATGCAGTCTCACGTAGGAATAAATGTAGCAGTACCTTCTCATTGCTCCCCTTCCCTTCTTTGCAAATGAAAACATGTGTCCGTGCACAGACATGCTCAGGGCTTGGGGGGGATGGGACAGCAGAGCCTCTCCTGTAGTTCCTGATTCCCCCTCTCTGCACCAGGAGCTACCTGGCTGTGTGAAGCATTGGGCATCTCTGAGCACAGCCCACATCCGCCTGTCCACTCCTCAGCCTTGGGGGTTTTCCAAGCAGGGGATTTACAGCACTTTTTTCTCCTTGCAGCCCAATGCACATCCATGTGGCTGTTTCAGTTCCCCACACCAATGCTGTTAGGCCCATTGCAGAGCATCAGGTCTGATTATGGAGCAGCCTGGCCTTGGGCATCAGGATATGCCACCACAGGTGCAAAGGGACACTGAGGCTGCGTGGAGGGAGTGAATCCCACATGTCCCTACTGTCCCTGTTTCCCATGCAATTGTAACATGTTTGTAGTAAACAATGGCTGGATGCTTCCCCTTCAGCAGATCCTGAGTGTCTGCTGAAGGCTAAATTCCAAATGTGTTTATTGCTGGGAGGAGGCTTACATATGAAGTGGGTCCCTGCCTCTGCAGCTTCCTTCGTGCAGCCAGTATCAGGCCAAGTGTGGTGGAGTTCAGTCTCGTGGAGGCCCCTTCCTGTCATAAATAAGATTACTTTCATTTCACTTGTGGAGTGTGTTATTCCTCAGAGTAATGAATTTCCTCTGTGCCTTTGAGCACATAAACATGGTTTTCATTAGGTTTCTATTAAAAAAAAAAAAAAAAAAGGCTGAGTAAAATTAATAAGAAGGCCATTAACTCCATAAATGCAGATGTGTTTTTACTGTATAACCGTGCTGGAAGTAAACAGCTTCTCCAAGGACTGCAAGGACTGCAAATTGCATGAAATGAAACAGTTCTGCAGAACTGGGTTCTGCTTCCAGAGACAAAAAGTAGGCGGAAAATGTGACTGTTCAAAAGGTCGTTTCTTGGGGCGAAAAATAGACTATCAGATTAAACGTAGACAGACAAATAGCCTCAGGCTTTTTGCTTAATATGTAACGTGTGTGATGATAATAGTTTTAAGCCATGTATTTAGAACTAATGTTACAGCTAGGAGTTGGAACGCTGCTCTTTTTTATTTTCCTTTACCAGCTACGTCTCTGCAGTTGCAGAAAAAGGAATGCAACATTTGCAGATATTTCGCTGGTAGACCCTGTGACTCGTAAAATGTTCATGTACAGTTTGTATTTGTGGCTTGAGATCTCTGTCAAGTGGTGAATCACTACAGTATCATTGCGGTTTTCTTTTTTTTTTTTTGTAACTACCAGCATTTTAAACATGGAAACAAAAATAACCATCCATACTTTTTCAGAAGCTTGGACCCTTGAACTGCTGTTGTCCTTTTCCACTCTCCAGTCAAATACATATAGCAAAAAGATAAAAATCAGCAAAATTAGAGCACGTGCTTCTTGAACTCCTCTACCTTCCATTTTTATTGAAGAAAACCAAGGTCATTTTCTTGCTAATCAAATCCTACACAGTAGATTGAACTTTCTCAGAACGAAGTTGCTAGACTTTAGCAAAACCTCAGTGCCAAAAAATACAGCTCAGCAGCTAGTTAAGCTTCGAAATATTGCCAGCCTATTGTGAGTAATTTTATATTATACTGTAGGCTGTCTTAAGCCTTGGTTTCCCATAAAATCAAAATTCTTGAAAATTCTTGTATGTAGTTTCCAATTTCATTCTGCCTAGGCAAATTTAATGTGAACAACAACAAGGCATCACATGGCACTCATTATTCATGATGCAAATAAAAAGATGGAGTCTGCCAAGACTTTTTGCTTGAGCTCAGAAATACAAATATTCCTTTCATATATCAAATCACTGTTTTTAAAATAAATAATCTTTTTTCATTTTTCTTCTCTGTATTTATATCCCAGGAATTAAGCAAGAAAAGCTGCCAATTTTACCTGAGAGTCATTTTTAGTCTGGTGCCAAACCTTACAGTTAATGTTTCTTGTTACAATGCAAGTTTTGCACTCCTGTTACTGTAACAGTGCAGATATTTTTTATTTAGAGTGGTAAGGATAAGGTTGTTTAAAGAACCAGTCTCTGTTATGGGTCAACATTGTTGGTTGAAATCTCAACAACAAAGGAAGAGGAAATCTTAAATACTGGCAACCATTTCCCTTCGCTTTGGGGCAGGAAATTGTTTGGGGCTTTTTTGGGGGGCAGGAGGGAGGAGCAGGAGGAGGTGGTGTGAAGGTAGAAAGCACTGCACATTAAAAATTCTGTCTGATTGTTTAATATTTGCTCAGTAGTGTGCTGTTCCCTAATCAAGCCCCTGTAGGCTGTAAATCACGGTCACTATGTCACTGTTTTGATTGGAAGCAAGAGTTGTACCATGGCAAATCTCTAGGGACAGCAAACTTCTGCAGCTGTGGAAAGCTGGAACTATTTGCTGTTATTATGAAAGGAATCTGAGGTTGTGTGTGTGTGTGTTTTAATATAAAGATGTAGTGTTTATATAAGGTGCACAGAGATTTAGGATGAAGGTTTTATAGCAGGCATGGCACTTAACAATGGTGTTCTGGTAATAGAAACTGAATTTTTCTAATTGTCAAAACAGCAAGCATGTAAAATTATAGCCCCTTTCTCACCTCTTGCCTTGCCCACCTTAGGAAAAATTATATTCAAACTATCATAAATTGTTTCTAAATGCAAAGTATCAGCATTTGAAGCTTCAGTAACATGCCTTGTGTAAAATAAAATTTTTAAAAAGCATGAGTTTTCCTTCTAGAAACATCCTGGAAAATTTTACCACAATTTTGTTTTCGTGAAGGTGTTAAGAGTGTTTTGGTGGCTTTGATTTCTGAACTACAGCCAGTATAAATGGAGCCTGAGGACCAAAATGTTAACTTCTCCAGAAGTGCAAAGTAAATACTTGAGTTAATTTATATACTGTTTGTGGCAGAGAGGTCTAGAGCTAGACAATAACTTATCATTAAAATATTCTCTTTAAGATATTCTAAGTGCTTCCCCATGACTAAATTGAAGGGTTGCAGAGGAAATGTGTTTCTGACATATGTAAATCCTCTCTCCTATATGCACGGGCTTCTTCCAGAATTGACTGTAATATTATTCCCAGATGCCCTAATCATATGTTAGGGCTTGATTAATTAAAGTAATAATGTAGTCATGCTGGGATTTTTCTAACAGTAAATCTGGCACTCTGGTATACCAGTTAGGAAGAGGGGGTATACAGAGGAGTTTGAATGATAGCGTGCTTATTGACATGTGGCTTACACCAGGAAAAAGAGAGGGTATGAATCAAAATGAGGTATGGATGTGGAGAAAATAATTCCTGTTGGACTAAAAGATGGCCTGATCATATTTAGATCTCTGCAGTCCTTCTCTGTATTTACTGCAAAAGATGCTGTTGCAGCGGTATGTCTCGAATTCCTGGTGATATTTAACAGAGCTTGGCCTCCCCTGTATTCTTCTTTGCACCACTTTTCCTTTAAGGCCAAATAGCACTACTTCTGTAAGACTGGCTAAAATAAGTATGGGTTGTTTGAAGAGGGGCTTTGCCAGTTATTTTAATGTTTTCTCTTCACCTTTGAAGAGAACTGGGTAAATACTGAATAAGCAAGCAGAGAAATAAGCTCTGCTGCACTGTTGCAGCCCAGCAGGGAAATTGTTACTCAGCATAAATGCAAGTGCAGGGTTTCCTCAGAGCTGATGCTTCTTGCCATCACTGTTTGGGATTTTGCGTGGCTGCAGCCTGCAGTCTGCCTGGACGCAGTTGAGACTGTTTGTAGCTCAGCTTTCACAATTATTAAATGAGCCAAATTAACGGACCTCCTTGTTGATGTACAAATTTGTCTTAAAACTGCTGCAGAAAGAAATGCTTTGTAGTAACAAACCCACCTCATTATTCCTAAGCCCCTGTAAGAAGCAGTAAAGGATGGCTGTATGTTTGGTAAATGTGCCCTAGGGATCACACCTTGCACGTGGCTCTCGTTCTTTGTTGCCATGTAAGTCCCTGTGCATGCTCTGACTGGTTTGAAGTGGCCTTGACTGAGCACAGCTTGTATGGCCGTCTTTATTGAAACTGGAGATCTGGCAGAAGGCAAACTGGGTACATGGTATTTTAAAATGTGCTGTAAAAGCATCTGATGCTGAGAGCACATCGTGTCTCCATGAAGCAGGCTTTTTTTCCCCGGATGGGGAAATTCAGAGACATGCTGATGGACTCACCTGGAGCCACCCATGCGTTTGCAGCATGATGGGGCCTGAAGTGCAGGAGCTGCCTTCGAGCGATCCCATGGCCAACCCATGGCACCATGGGGTTCCTCTGGTGCAAAGGCACGGACCCCAGTAGCTGTGGCTGTGCTCTGAGGGCTCGAGTAGGGCTGGAGGAACAAACCCAGCCTTCCTGGCTGTACGTGGTCCCTGTTCCATCTGCAGGACTGGCACAGAACTGAGTTGAGCCTGAGGTGTGGGGTTATCTCCACAGAGCCTGTCTCAGCGCCGTACCTGCACTGACACATCTGTTAGTCCAGCACAGAAACCCCACCTGAGATGTGCTTTAGTCTCACCAGTAACTACTGGTGACACTGATGGCTCTGTTTCTGTGAATTTCAACCACAAAGAAATCGGACTCTCCTTGCTGAGAAGTGTATTGTGAATTAGTTACTAAAGCGTTTGTTTTGTAGGGTGTCAATGTCAAGGGAAAAAGTATCCTAAATCCAGATCCTGGATGTCATTGTAGCCTTAGCTATCTCTTTGTAGACAGTTATTGTCTCTCTCAGTCATTTTGACTTTCTTTTTACCTCCTTCCTTTCTGGTCCTGCATCACAGTGAAATCTTTGCAAAGATCCAGGTTGGACATGCTGAGGGCATTCCTAACACATCCCTATGAGGTCAAAGTTAAGTCCCAAACCACACAGAAATACATCTCACAGTTCCTTCTTGATTTTGAACTTTGTATTGTGCTTTGCCGTTGAGCACAGTGGGTACTTCATCTCCTGTTTCATTGGAGTGTGCTGTGAAGTGTCATAAAATGTCTAACAGTGCAACATATATTTAATAAGGCCTGCATGCTTTTTCATTATGAAATAATGAAATATTTTGACATCTCTCAGTTTCCATGGTCTCACATAGTAGCCCCAGTACTAGGTCACGTCCAGAATTTTTCAAGAAAATGTTGATGGCCCATATCAGTGCTGACTATTTCATAGCCTTGTAAGTCACCCTTAGAATAGCTAATAGGATAAAGCTAGCAAAATACAATGTGTACAAAGCTAGCAAAATACCTAACCTAGAACCACTTTGTAATTCAAACAGACTACCCTGTGCATATTTTATATTTAACTTGTTTGTTCATTTTTTCCCCTACCGTTTGATTTATAGTGCCGCTTTCTGATAGCCCTTTCTCCCCTTTTGTCTCCCAGCCTGTTGGGGAGTTTGTATATCACTTGGCATGGCTGCCAAGTTGTCTGCACTGCAAGCACATTTGGTAAAACCAAAAGGAAATTCTCTTCTCTCTTATGTGGACGGTGAATGTGTACTTCACCTTAAGAATACAGAAATCTGCAGTTTGCCGTATTTGTAGTAAAGTTCTTCAGTTCTTCAGCAGAACTGGTTTTCTCAGTGTTTTTAAAAATACTATTAACTTCAATGCTGACATTCTCCAGTCATAAGGACTTTATTTGCAGGATATGATTTGGGCAGAGTCCTGATTTGGATTTCTGAGTCAGAAGGGTTGTCTCCTGCAGTCATTTCATCCTCTACCAAGGGGCACCTGTAAGGTCCAACCATGCACAGTGTGGAGTTTCCCTCTGTGGCTGCAAATTGAATATCTAAGTACAGCTTCTCTTCATAGGAGAGTACAACCATCAGTCTCTGATTAAAGGGGAACACAATTACTGTTTAGAAGTTTGGGAAGATACTCAGATTCACTTGAAACTATTTTGGACTTGCTAAACTGTGTGGATACCCAAACAAATGAGATTCTCTCTTTTATTTACTACCTTTTATTGCAAAACCCCTTGAAAATCTAGCCAGGATTACACTTGTGGCTTGCATCATGTTTGCATCCAGTGTATATTTTTAAAGTCAGCATTTTGCCCATTTTCAATGTCAGCAGGTTTTTTCCCCTCTAATTTGATTATAGGTGCATTGGTTCTCAAATGTAAGGAGCTCTCTTACTGTATTTTGTTTTAGCTTCTCTTCAAACCTGTGTCATTTCCTTTTCATTTTTCCCATCTTGCTCCCAAAGGCATTAGTAACAAACCCCCTTTGAGAAAAAACATGGCTAGGGAAGAAAAGTACTTTTGATGATTAAGGCCCTTGTGTTCAAACGGTTCCTGCCTACACTATGGAATCCATAGATACTGGAGATATAAAGGAGAGGGTTGGAAGATAACTAGGACCCCTCAGGCTTGATATGTAATCAAAGAAGTATTGTTTGGGAATGACTTAAGGGGAAACAGAGTGGCTAACATTTTGGCCCTGGTCCAGCTACCGCTGAAGTGATGGCAGAGTTCCCACTGACTCCAGGAGAAGCAAGAGCAGACCTTTTGTGTGGCGAGGACCAGCCTGTGGAAACACAATGCGAAAGATGACAGCCATGCAAATTGGGAAAGACAACAGGCTACAGATTCCTTATGTAGAGGATGTCTTTGCCTGGGTGAGATTGACAGAAGGGACGTGCTTCATCCCCAGCTCCTGGGCAGTGCCCAGCTCAGCCAGCCAGCGCGGTTTGGTGGAGGCAGGATCCATCCCACAGTGCAGGTAACAGCAATTCCAAGGGTATGGCTTTGCATCTCGCCAGATGGCATTGTAAGGGAACTAACTGACAACAAAAGCACGATGGCACTGGGTAGGAGGAAAGACCTAGCTAGCCCAGTAATCTGTTTTCTGCAGGAGATGAAAGAAGAACAACAAAATAGGGCCTAAAAAGCACAGCACATCCCTTGGTACAACAATCCCAGCTTCCCCAAGTCAGCAACTGAGAGGCTGTTTGGGCATTATCTGCATTTCAGAACATTGTGTTTAAAGACCATTAGGAGACCAGCAGCATTAGTCTGAACTCCAGCTTTTTACAAACTGGGAAAGCAGATCTCTGGGGGACAGCAGGCTAACCTCGCTGAGTGACTTACAGAGGGCCACGTAGCCTTGGAGACACAACACCTCCCGTGATGTTGGTGTTAACAGGCCTGCAGGCTAGCAGATGTACTGCACGGCATCTTTCAAGGGCAGCCCCTGAAAAAGGGGCTCTTTCCTGCTGTGGCATGAGCCATCAAAGGTGCTTCTCTCAGGTAGGGCAGATTGTTTCCAGGACACTGCATCTCAGGACTTACAGAGTCAGTACTGGGCTCCAGCAACAGCACTGCCTCGCATTCCTTGAAGGGGAAGAAAGAAGGTTTTATGAAGATACCTTCATCTTGATTAGGAACCAGCACTGGGGAAGCAAGGAGAATCCACAGGTAGAAAAGTACACCTCCAGGAAGGTCTATGAAGGAAAACAAATATGCAAGGTACAGAAACCAGAGGAAAAAAAAAAAGAACAGTGATTTGAAAACTGTGTTGGGACTTACAAAAGGGGCCACATCTGTTCTGGCAGTATCCCATGTAGTGAACAGGTCTGACATTCACAGAAGAAGCTTTCCCCATGCAAAGACTGGAGAGGTGTTTGGTGGAAAAGATGCAGTGTAAACTAGCTGTGTTTTCCCTTGCTTTATGGTCATATGGTTTACATTTATTGGGTGGAATTGAATAGCTGCAGACTTGCCACTCACAGGGGAAAGAGATCATCTTTCTTACTGTAAAAGTCTGGGGGCTTCTTTCCTTGAACATACGAGAAGGACGCGTTGGCCATGACCTGTGGGACCTTGCATGGTGCTCAGCGGGAACTGCAAGGTGGTTCTGCTTCAATGCAAGTGTGAATGAAGGGCATGTGTGGACATAAACAACATTCAGCTGTCGGGGCATTCTTCTCTGAGCAGAAACAGCCCTGGTATTCTGACATCCCCTCTACACCTTACACAACATAAGGTCAGAAACAGGAAGAAGTTGTGTGGAAAGAATGCATCTGAGGATACATTTGTCTACAGAAGATCCTTGGGATGAAAATAAGGCCTTCTTGCTGTCTGCCTTCTTCAGGTCTTAGCTGTTGGGAGATGTCAGCGTGGTGTGCACTTTGTGCTAGTGTTGGCATGCTCAGGCTCCTATGTAGATCTTGCCTCTTTCATCCCTGCTCTGCTTGCCCCATGTCTCAGTCTGACAAGTTTTGGACTTTCTCTTTAAAGTCAAGCTGCTTGGTTTTGACTGTTACCTGAAGATCTCATTTGGCAGAAGAATAAGTCCTTGTTCCTTGTGGCTGCAGGGGAGAGTTTGAAAACATGACCCCTAAATGTCCCAATGAATAATGGGGACAATGGACAATGAAAAGAATTCAAAATGTAAAATTTCTCATGTATTTGTGTAGGCTTTTTACTAATTTCTGATTGCATGGGACTGTAAGAATTTGTAGGCAGTTCTCCTTACCAGAATTAAGGAAAATAAAGCCCTACTGTTATTTATTTTATTGCAGAGATTTTGGAGGAACGTGTAGTTAAGTGAAGGGCACCATTTAGCTGTCATCAATGACTGCCTTTTTCAAATATAAAAGGGAAGAGGGTTAAAAAATGCAGTATCCTTTGTGTCTCA
Source organism: Penelope pileata (assembly GCA_013396635.1). Lineage (NCBI taxonomy): Eukaryota > Metazoa > Chordata > Aves > Galliformes > Cracidae > Penelope > Penelope pileata. The sequence goes on from WBMW01005327.1 coordinate 984,062, forward strand.
GCTACAAGTCCTTTCTCCAAGCTGATTTCTCATTGTGCTAAATAATCCAGCCATTTTGGTGTTCCTCTGATTAACCAGAACTGTAAAGTTAGTAATTTTTTGACAAAGTTACTCTTTGAGTATTTCTCCAAAAGACACTACTATTTTTCTTTTGTAAATGATTGTTTTATAGGCAAAATCTCTTCAACATTTTTCTTCATCAGATGTTAAAACACAAATGATAACCAAAGAAAGTTCTGATTGTTTTTAGACCTGAGCTGCTTCTGTTGACATTACCCTGCTTCTGAGGTGTAAGGCTTTGTAGCAGAAAAGAAAGCTATTGACAACACATCAATCAGCCCTGGAGAGAAGTGTGAATGTGGCTTTTGTAGCATTAACTGTGTCACATCAGTGCTCAGCAATGAGAGTAAGGAAGGAGCCAGCAATCAGTTATCTATCGGTGACCTTCTCCATATAATATACTTGCATTTCATCTACAGCTCTACTCCAAGGCTTGCACATAAACAGAAAAGGGTCAGTATGGAAAACTTGTGGATTACTAACTGGTTAAAAATAGAGATTTTTTTTTTAAAAAAAGCCACAAGCAGGGTACCAAAAATAGCCGCAGACATTTAATGTGAGTGTGCCTCAATTTCTCCAGACATGCTGAAGTGTGATGTTACTGATTACCTTTGCCACTTCTCTTCCATTCGGTCCGTGGAGAAAAGGTTTATACAGAGCAGCTACTCGATTACTGTCCCAGAGGTGAAGGAAACATGAGTGGGGAAGATAATATTAGGAAATTGCACCACTGATCTCAGATTTCTTTGGCCGTATTTTGACAGCTGAATTAACTTGAGTTATCTGTGCTCAAGTGGACAGCATAGCACAGCTTGCTTGGGAGCGGCTGTCCTTCAAAGCCGCACCGCAACTGCAGGAATGAGCCAGGTGATCAGTAATGCGACTGCAGAGCAACGCAGAGAGATTTCGTTGGACGAACTAAATGTTTTGCCTCTCCATTGTAGCTTGAGGCAGATTGCGCGATTTGAGAGCGCCATCACTTCTGACAATGTTCTTCCTTATGGATGGAAGTCTAGCTAGAGGTGAAATTTTAGTTTTGGCTCAGGTTAGTTTTGTGCTGAAGAGAAGTGCGTTGATTCTTGGTTGCTGCCACACTGCAGGTCATCTCACTGCCATTCTCTTTACACAGGATTGAGAGTCTAATTTTTTAACCAGTTGTGAAAACTCTACCCACCGTTGTGTGTGCTCACAATTTTTTATTTTTTTTTTAAGAAAAATTATTCTTAGCACTTTACAGGAAAACACGTTTTTGAAAAGCTTACTTCATTCCTTTTCTAAAGCATGTCCAAGCAGCTCTGGGAGAGACAGCTTCTGGGACTTAATACTTTGCCTCCAATTCTTTTTGTTGAAGAACCACGCTCAGTGCTGCTTTTGGAAAGAAAAATCACATTCCACATTCTCTGTTTACATGTCTCATTTTGCCATGGAAAGAGAAAGGCCAGTTATATCTGGCAGATGAAGTGATACTGGAAAATTAGCAGCATACTTGAGAGCAACGTGAAAATTGCTTTCTTCAGCCGGAGCCCACCAGCATCTAGCTGCAATGGAAGTGGAAGCTCCTCATGTTTTAAAGCACTGTGGAGCCCCCAGGAGCATGTATTTGACACGGCAATGGAAATGGAAAGCCATGAACTTGGTGGAAGTTCAGATTGTTACTTGTGTTGTGTAGTTACTTTAAAAAAAAAAAAAAGAAGAAAAGAAAAGAAAAAGTGTTATCTTCATTCTGATAAAGCCTTGAATTTTCCAAATGAGACTTTCAGGAGGGAATCTTTATCTTTGTGTTCCCCAGCATTGGCAAAGCTGCTTGTTTCTTATGTCTAGAGAAAGACTTTTTTCTGGGGAGAAGTCCCAACTGCAGACAGCCTAATTTGTTCTTGGCACATTCTAGAGTTTGCATTGCTGTAAGGGTCAGAAATGTAATAATTCATGAGTGTATCTGCTGAGCTGGGCTCAATTAGTCAGTCGTCTTTCTATGCTTTCCCAGTTGCCTTTTGGGAGGAGCAGGGCCTTCCCTCGCAGAGCAGAACCTGGCCAGAAGTGTGCTGTGGTACAGTGCCTAGCAGTGCCACTACAAGGAGCAGGTGGCAGAGTGGTGCTTCCACTGCTTTCTGCATGGATGCAATGCAGCTTGGAAGGAAAAGCCTTTCCTCTGGACTGTTGGCTGGTACCAGCACAAGCAAGTGGAGCTCAATTTCTATTTAAAATGTGTTCTTCCACTCTTTGCCAGATCTGCTGGAAATGAACCATTCAGATTTATGGCTGGAGTTTCATGTCCCTTTGTGCTATCAGAGATCACTTCTCTGCCGATGCTTCCTGGTGCCAGACCCTGGCGGAGGCCAGCAATGGGAATATGAATCTCTCCTGCCCAGGGAAGGTCCATCTGTGGTCCCTATTTGAAATGCACTTTGGTATGCATTCAACCCAAGGAGCATCTTAGCTCCCTGGGAGAGCTGAAGACCTCCAAGCCACAGTGCTGAGGAGGTACACACAGTCTCAGGTGTCTGCTGTTAATGTATTGTGATGTCTTAATTACTACCTGCTTTGGTTTACCCAAGCTATCTGGAAAAAGTAGTAATAACCTCAGGTGAGAGTTAAATGTAGTAAAGCAAACTTCAGGGAGCTCAAAGCTGCTCCTAAATGCTCAAGGCTCCATTATTTACAAGCCACAGCTATATGCTTTAAAAGCACTTGTGACCCATCTATATCAAAGTGTATTTTGACCAGACACAGTAAGATATTTGCAGATCTAATCTCTAAACACGGATTTGAGCATCCTAGTTGCTTCTAGGTGTTAGAGCACAGATAAGAGATGCTGAAAAGTATTTGAAACAGCAAGGAATTTCTGTTGTCTTTGTTCCCAGAAGCAGCTATTCCATTCCAATAACATTCACTTTTTGAGGAGAAATTGGATTAAAAAGATGCTCTTTTGACAGAATTATGGGAAACCGGAGGACTTTGACACGATTCTATTTAAACAGCAGTCTTCAACTAGAGCTGTCACTGATGGCTCTATAATGCATAACGCAAAACCACATCTAATGCAAGTAAAGGTTCATTTTTACCTTTTAACATCCACTCTGTAGCATCATTAAAAACACATTGCTCTGACTTGCAAACACATTGCTCTGACATAGGAAGCAGAGTTCTGGAGTGGCTCAGGTACACAAACAGAATGTCATTAGGATTAAAGTATGCCTTTCCTATTTCTTTCTGCCTTGTGGGCTGGGGTCTTACTCGGGTCTTTTTAGTAAATAATGTGTAACTGTGGAAGCATGGAAACAAATTCTTGTTCAGTAATTGCTGCTGTTATACTGAACATGCAGAAAGTCCACATAATGCCAGTGTTTCCTCTTTGCTATCATCAATGGCACAACCATTAAAATCTTGAGCCATTAAATTATTATGTATAAATATTCAGAAATACCATCTTTTATCACATTAGGTGAAACCTCTGTGTTCAGTTATAGTTTCATTTCTCAGTGTTGTATCTGTATGCATACACGTGCAGATATTAGAATAGTAAGAAACCAAAGTTCAGGAGTTATGATATGAAACATATTTGGTATGTGTATATGTACATACGTACATAAATGATACCAGGCAAGCAGAACTTTTGTTTCACGGCATGTTTCAACAGTTGTTGAAAACATACGACCAGAGAGTTCGGAAATGTTCTTTATTCAGGGTGCTGATAGACAGTTGGAGAGCCCTAAATACTCTGTGCCAAGGCAAAAATTACCTGCTGCATCAATTAGAGTTCAGGATAAACACCGAAGTGTATCACGGGAACAGAAACAATAGAGTGGAGGTTAGAGAGCAGGGATTTAACAAAGAAGTGACACTTGTTCAGAATGACATAGCTGAAGGTGTAAAATATAATTAGTCTTGTAACAGTAACAAACACCAGGTAGTTGTAAACAGTCAGGGGGATGAGTGAATTTAGAATATCTGACTCATCAATATAATGCAATAGAGCATTTATGTCACAGATTATATTGGGCTTTTAATTTATTTGGAACGTCTTCCATGTTCTTGTTCATTTTGTGTCATTATTGAGAGTTTGGCACATGTGCACTGATAAGAAAACAACAGGAAGTAAAAGAATTCCACAAAATTGAAATAGCTGCAAAGGAAATTCAGAAGGAGCTCTAGCAAGAATGTAGCAGAGGGGAAAAAATACATTTTGTTCAGTGAGCAGCAGAACTGCTGAATCTGTATTTCCTACAGATTTGTGTCTGAAGTCTGCTGAGTTCTTCCACTGTGCCACTCCTCCCCGCTGTGTCCCACATACCCTCACCTCCTAGCAGATCCCTCATTTCACCTGCATCTCTTCCCCACAGCCAGTGGCCCCAAGTCCTTGCTGCTCCTTGCACTTCAGAGTCCAAATGTAGTAAAATGATGGGAAGCATTCTTGTGTTATCCGAGTGGTATTTGTATTCAATTTGAAGCTGTGAGTTCTGATTTGGTACAGTGCAGTGTAGTGAGCGATAGCTGATGCATCAAAAAGCAGGCATAGCAGCGAAAGCAGCAAAGGCTTGGTTCAAAATTCCTGCTTATTTTCATTTCCCATTTGTTTAGGCATCTCGTCAGACACAGTATAATCTTCTCAAATTGTTTCTGGTTAGTGCAATACATCTCTGTCTTAAATCCTCTCCCGGAGTGCAAGTCACACTGCCTGCAAGAGGCATGCGAAGGAGAACTCATCAACTGTGTGCTCCCCCGAGGCTGTGACCCCTGTCAACAGGCTGTTTATGGTTCCCAGGATGGATCCAAATGGATACCAGTTCTTCCTCTGCTATGAGGAGCTGTTGACATGGTTGCAGCTGATTAAAATAATCCCTCCGTTTTACAGGAGAGTAACAGTGAATCACTGCTTTATATAGGGACCCTTTGGATCAACACCTCCCTCTTTGAAGGAAGACCTGTGGCCGCCTTCCTGCGGTGTGCTGGCAGTACCTGCCCCAGCCAGAGCTGCTGGGAGGTGTTCTGCTGCTGGGACAGAGGAACATGCAGCATGATTTCTCTCTGTTTTGACATAAAGAGCAATAGGATAAACGTATGCAGCTTTTTTCACAAAGTAGGGAAGGAAATGGATGAAGTGGAGGAAGGCTGGAGAGTTTTCCTGCTGCTTTTCTGAGTGGGATGTCTTTCCCAAGACAGCAGAGGTCACTGTGCTCATTAGGAAAGCAGTGAAATCGTGAGGCACAATGGCTGTTTCAGTCCTCAGTTGACAGCATCAGTGCCTATCTTTCTCCAAAATGAAGTTGCTAGTTCAGATTAGCTTTCCTGTAGTGAAAAATAACACCTTTTTGCCAGGAATAAATATAAAATCCACATTTGAGAAGTATCATCTGACTTCTCATCAACATTAACCTGAAGAATCTACTAAGAGGGATTTGAAATTGGAGGGCCCCCGGTTTTTCTGTGTGGCTTGGAGAAGAGGACGGAATGCAATAACAGGCTGTCTTTGGGCAGGTTTTGGTCTGCTCAGGCAGGTTTTTAATGGCAGCTGCCATTTGCAAGGCAAGCCCAGGAGGAGGTATTCCTGTGTGTATTTCTCAGGAGGGGAGCCCAGCTGTGAGCATGGCAGGTTTGACAGCCTGCCCTGAGGTGCCAGGGGAGGTGGTGCCCATGCAGGCCTCATGCAGACCCTCAGTTAGCACTGAGAGCGGCACAACGTGGAGGAGAGGAAAGGCTGGCAAACAAGTAGAGAATGTGATAAGCTTGCTTTCTCAGTCAAGCATTTTCTGTTTAGTCCTATGTATGGTCAGTGCTGTATTAGCTACTGTGTGTATATTAAGGTCCTGTCCTCACCATTGCAAAATCAAAGCTAGGTTTGTTTTGACAACTAACATGAAAATGTAGTGGTTTTCAACTTTATAGGAAGAAATATCAAGCTGTCATTTGCTTGCTTGCCCAACTGCTTATTTTCTTCCTAGCAGCAGCAGGCTGAGCACTGAGCAGGAGGGGGCAGCAGTGGAGTGTCTGAGCACCCAGCTGTCGGCTGCACTTTTCACAGAGCTATGGAATCACAGAATCATAGGGGTTGGAAGGGACCTCTGGAGATCACCTAGTCCAACGCCCCTGCTAAAGCAGGTTCCTTGCAGTAGGTTGCACAGGAAAGCATCCAGGCAGGTTTTCAATATCCGCAGCCTATTCCAGTGCTCTGTCACCCACGCAGTAAAGAAGTTCCTTCTCATGTTCAGATGGAACTTCCTGTGTTCCAGCTTGTGCCCATTTCCCCTTGTCCTGTCACTGGGCACTGCTTAAAAGAGCCTGGCCCAATCCACTTGACTTCCATCCTTTAAATATTTATAAGCATTGATAAGATTCCCCCCCCCAAGGCTGAACAGCCCCAGGTCTCTCAGCCTTTCCTCACAAAAGAGATGCTCCAGGCCCCTCGTCATCTCTGTGGCCCTCTGCTGGAGCCTCTCTAGAAGTTTCCTGTCTTTCTTGAGCTGAGGAGCCCAGAACTGGACACCGTACTCCAGATGTGGCCTCACCAGGGCTTAGCAGAGGGGTTGGATGAACCTCTCTCTTGACCTCCTGGCCACGTTCTTTTTAATGCACCTCAGGATGCCATTGGCTTTCTTGGTCACAAGGACACACTCCTGGCTCATGGTCACCCTGTTGTCCACCAAGACGCCTAAATCCCTCTCTGCAGAGCTCCTCTCCAGCAGGTCAGCCCCTAACCTGTACTGATGTGTGCGGTTATTCCTCCCCAGGTACAGGACTCTGCACTTGCCCTCGTTGAACCTCATCGGGTTCCTCCCCACCCAACTCTCCAGCTTGTCCAGGTCTTGCTGAATGGCAGCACAGCCTTCTGCTGTGTCAGCCACTCCTCCCAGCTTCGTATCGTCATCAGACTTGTTGAGGGTATGTTCTGTCCCTTCATCCAGGTCANAGACGCCTAAATCCCTCTCTGCAGAGCTCCTCTCCAGCAGGTCAGCCCCTAACCTGTACTGATGTGTGCGGTTATTCCTCCCCAGGTACAGGACTCTGCACTTGCCCTCGTTGAACCTCATCGGGTTCCTCCCCACCCAACTCTCCAGCTTGTCCAGGTCTTGCTGAATGGCAGCACAGCCTTCTGCTGTGTCAGCCACTCCTCCCAGCTTCGTATCGTCATCAGACTTGTTGAGGGTATGTTCTGTCCCTTCATCCAGGTCATTGATGATACTGTTGAATGAGATCAGCCCAGCACTGACCCCTGGGGAACACTACAGGCCTCCAACTAGACTCTGTGCCACTGATCGCAACCCTCTGAGCGCTGCCAGTCAGCTAGATCTCAATCCACCTCACTGTCCACTCATCTATCCCACACTTCCTAAGCTTACCTACAAGGATGTTATGGTAGACAGTGTCAAAAGCCTTGCTAAAATCAAAGTGTACAACATCCACTGCTCTCCCCTCATCTATCCAGCCGGTAAAGACATCATAGAATGCTGCCAGATTAGTCAAGCATGATTTCCCCTTGGTGAATCCATTTTGACTACTTTGGATAACCTTCTTTTCTTTCACTTGATTGGAGTCCACTTGATTGTCAAGACAAGACGAAGCTCTTAAAACTCCATTTGGTTTTTCCAAATAAATGGTTTTGTTTCATAGACACACAGTAAATGAAATTCAAAATAGTTTAGTGGCTAAAACTCAGAAGTTCTGTTACTGATGTTGACATTTTAGTTTTATTTATTGTGATAAAGAGAAACATTTACTGTAGGCACTGCAAAGTGCGAGGTAGCAACTTTTGTTTTGCCTGAGAGTAGTCTGGAATGTTAGACGCATGTATTCAGGTATCTTTCCTGAGCTGCAGTATGTTCAGTCTTCCGTGGGTTTGCGTTCTTGTATCCAGCTGTTTGTGCTGGGGTTTGTGCTATGGCTGAGCAGGGAGGATGCACCAAGGCACAGTTTAATTTGAAGGCAATCAAAGCATGCAGCATGGAATGAGGAGAGCCAGATTTGCCCTCTGACACAGGACAGCAACTGAGCCTTTTAATGCAATTCTTCCCTAGAACAATGGTGTTGAAATAGCTCTGTAATCAGCAAGGGCATGAATGGGCACCCTGTGTTTCTGTGCACTCTGCCATCCTAATTACCCCTGCTTGCTTCTGGAGGGTTTCCCAGCTGAGCTTTGCCTTTCTCTGTCACCCACCAAAACAAGCTCTTATGGGTTGATTCAGATGTTTGCAAACAGAGGAAGGTATTCCTCCAGACAGGAGGAAATCCCTCCGTTTTTTCTACAAAAGTGTAGAAACACTGCTTAAACAAGCACAAGGCAATACACCAGTGGGAGTGGGAATTTGGCAGTCTGGTCTATTTGCCTTACTGGACCAGGGTAAGGCAAATTAGTCTGCTGAGACAAAACATCCATACTACATCCTTTTGTTTGTCTTCCAAGATTGACTTGAGTGATGCAGTCTTCCTGCAAGTTCTTATACCTCTTGCACTATCATGCACTGCATTTGCACAGTTCAGAAAGATGCAATTACCTGCTTACTGACCTGGTTTCAAGAGCCTGTAAAAAAAGACTAGATCATTGTTTATAGTAACACAGATCTTGTAGGGACTACTGTGCCAGATGTTGTCCAAGCAGTTGTCAATACGGACTTGAAGCGTCTGCTCCTTAAGCTGCCCTAACATCTGTGTGACAAGCACTGGTACAAAAGGCAGCACGAGGGTTCATCATAGCTTTTCATGTCTCTACCCAGTTGTACCTTGGGTACAACTGAAGCTCAATTTTGAACCCTCAGAGTCACAGATAAAACATAGAGAAGGACTGTGCTGAACAAGCAAACGCTGGCAGCTGTGTTTGTTTTACAACTTTGGGTTTGGTCAACTGATGAAGGTCTTTTGCACTCAAGTAGCTGAATGAAACTTCCCTATGCAGTATGTCCATGGAAAGAAACAGCAGACAAAAGAATCAGAGATGAGCTCAGTTAAAAAGGAAAAAATAGCATCTGTTTAATGACTGATCTTTATGACATTACTGACTCCTTGAGCAAAAATCTGCTTTGCTTTGAGCATACTTAAGGAAAAAGCATGACCTGGACTTATTCAGAGGCTTTTTTTCTTTCATTCTTTCTTTTTTCCTTCCAGAGCCATCCTCTTAGCATCTCTTCCCTTTCTTGTCCTAACAGTTCTGAAATATTTACTTCCACCTCATTATCTTTTATGGTACTTAGCAACACTGTCATTTGTTATTTTTAGAGCTTTTCAAACAACAGAAGGTTTAATTGCAGTTTTGCATGTCTTTGCTGCCTACTAATGTTACTTTAATTTTTATGAATCATGTACATCTGTGTGTATATCATGAACTTTCTATCTGAGTGAAGTAACTTTCTGTTTTCCTTCCACTTATTCTCCATGCTTGTAGTTGGTGCTGAGGTTCTGTTCTGGTCTTCTTGTCTGGGTCAGTTGTTGGGGGACGATTTTGGTTTCATTTCATTGGAAAGAATTCAGTTTGTGCATTCCAGGCTTTCTCTGTAGTGTAAAACGAAGCACAGTCGGTGTGAATGAGGGAAAGATTCTCCTCAGAACTCTTAATCCAAACTAAACTCTAACATTGCTGCATCTAGTGGGACTTAAACGCCTCCAGCATAAAGGTACTTTTGAAAGTGGGTTAGAATCAGAACTTCTCTACAGACATTTTTGAACAGAATGTGCAGAGTAATTGGCTTTAGTGTAGTTGTGCATTGTCACTGGAGTGACAATGTTATCAAACCTATGTTCTATCTCAGCTGGTTGTTTGTGTGATTTTTTGAACAGGCTTAAGATCTGTTAGATGTGCTTAGGCTTGGAGTTGGAATAGCATAAGTTTTTTTTAGAATAGAGTTGATTTTACATAAAGTTTTCTTTCTAAGATGGTAGAGATGGTAGATACAGATGCATTGGAAATTTGAAATATTCTGTATGTTCATGTGTGTGTGTAAGTGCATGCCAAAAGCCATGTTTGTTTGATTTCTAAATTGTTCAGGCTCAAGTGTTGGGAATCAACACTCAGATCCCAAACACTCTTCCCAAATGGATATATAGGCATAAAGAAATCTGCTTGTATAATCTTGACTTCTTTTCAGCCTGCATAGATTTACTGTTAGATGTACTGCGTCCATAAGTTTTACCTAGAGTGAAGAAAAGGGGCTCTTTTGCAATGATGCAACACAGTTTGCTAAATTAAGTAAATTCTTTTATTCGTTAAAAGCACAAATAAGTGTATTCTGACATGTTACCAACTAACAGATAATGCACTCATTGTGTCCCGCAAGGCTGTCTCACCAGCTTTCTGCACAAAATTCCCCACAGTACTAAACATACAGTTCTTGACACCTTTTTTTTTTCTTTGGTTAGCCTCCCATTTTCAAACTTCATTGTAAGTAGAGAATAGAAGTCTGTAAGACTCATCCTGTTATCCACAGGAGGATGACTGGATAGACAGCTACTTTTAAAAAGCCTGCCACTCCTTTGGAAACTTTGTTTTCCCTATGGCCATGCATTGAACTTCAGAGGCCAGAAAGCAGCCCTAGGGCCAGGCATGGTTGTATACAGTGGCATGCCCCTTTTCAGTCCAATGAATGCGCAGAGGGATCATTTCAAGTGGTTTATAGAATTGCGGGTTGTATTTCTGTTTCTTTGAAGTAGCTTTTTCACACTGACTTGTGCTAAAATTCATGCCTTTCCTCCTCAGGGTGGGAAACCTCCTAGATGTCTGTCAGAGCAATTGGCTTGACTCCTTTGACTGGAAAGATATTGCAGTATTGAATTACCAAAGGGATTTCTCTAAAGAAAAGAGAGAAAGGGACTTGTGGAAGGCGTGGGCTGCCTGTCCTAAGAGGGTGACCAAATAGCCTTTGCTTGTACTTTGCAAAGAGCTGTCTGATCACACCACACAAGTACCTCTTTATCACTTGTGGCTGCCAAATTCCTTGAAAGATGATAAAAATGTGTGCGGTGTTTTCCTATGTCATTTAATAGCTGAGCAGTTGCTGCACTTACTGGATGCTTAAGATGCAATCTGGAAGTGGAGATATAAAGGCCATCGCTGTTGAGAAGTGACTCAAACAATGAAGAAAGTGTGGGCCTCCCCGTTAAGCATGGGAGTTAGGTGGCACTTTAGACATCAGGCTTTGTTTCAGGGTGCTTTAGAGTACCTTATGTGTATAACTTAGAACTGAAATCGTATTAATACAGTGGGTTTTCTTACTGCAATAGCATGTGGAAGACTAACACCATTGGCCTGTCTTTCTTCTCTATTAGTTATGTGATAATAGATTAACCAAAGCAGAAATCATCTACCCATCATTTTGTAATAGAAGGATCTTAAAGTGAAAGGAAGATATCTTGCCTTTAAAATCAAGAGAAATCTCCAAAGTTTATTAGAACAATGGCTCCTATGTGTTGTCACTTGCATTATCATTCCTGAAAGAGCCAGAGGGGTGATGGTGCACTCTTCAGAAGAATTAGACCCACTGCTTTTTTCAGCGTTTGTTGCTCTGTTCTGGTATCGAGTGTATGGTCCATTGGTTAAATTAATCTGTCTGCCTAAGTAAGCCATGCTGTAGCTATTGCTGCCTGAAGTGACTTGTGTCACACACTGCCTCTCCAGAGATACCTCTTCTCCAGAAGTCCCTTGTCTCCTACTCCTACCTTCCCATTTGCCAAGTGAGCCTTTCTGAACCATTTTTTTAAGCCCATATTTGCAGAACAGATTAGTGCAATATTTTGAGCCTAAGTAACTTGTATTTAAACTTTGACTCTAATATTCCTGGAACCCCTTAAAACTTCTGCCCAGGTTTACTGCTAATCTCCTTGTAACATAACTAAGATGATGTCACTTTCAAATACTGCTTTTTCAGTAACTTTGGATGGATTATTTTTTCTCATAAAGATATAAAAATAACATTCTCACTTCAACTTAAAAGCCAGTGAAAAGATTGCCAACAAATCCCTATTAATATTTTCTGATGAGAGTATGAGTTCACCATGTCCCACAGCTGCTCAGTCTTCCAGAGCTTCGTTTGGTAGTCTTCAATGCATCTTTCTTAAGTGTACTTCCATGGAGCTGGAAGTTGAGCTAGAAGTCATCGAATCTCTTCTAACATCCAAGGAGCTTACATGTGCATGGAGCTGTGCAGAGCTGGGCATCTTGGCCTGCTTGTACTGCTTTTGGCTCACAGCATATCTTTGTCCCTGATCATTCCTGCATGCTCCATGCTAAGGGCTGCAAAGCAGCCACTCTCACTGGCGAGCTTCTTGTGTTGGGCAGGATGTAGTAACATCTAACATAAAAGGAGTAACAGCTGTCCAGTCCTATCCTGGTCTTCGACCCGACACTTACTGCTGGGACAGGCTGAGGTACGCTGCCTCCAGTTCTCCTCCTATGCTTCGTAGTAAATGTCAGCCATAGTAGGCCCTATTTTCTGAGTAATTGATATGCTTTTGTGGATTTGCAGTGGTCTGATTTTTAAATGCTTTTTGTGATTTTTTTTTTTTTGGGTATTTTAAGGCTCCCTTAAGTGTGAAACCTCCTTGCATAAGATACACAGACTGGTACTTCCTGACATCTGATCATACTCTCTTCCAGCAGCTGTTCTCAAAACTTCAGCAAGTAACATTTGCCCAATGAAAAGAGTACTCTTCCTCATGCTCAACCCATTTTTCTCTGCTTACCTGTTTTTTCTCCTTTTCATATGTAATTTTATTTTTACGCAAACCATTTCTCTGATGAGCTAGTCTTCTTTACTGACTCCCTTTCTGTAATTCCTTCCATATGTTTATTGTCCTTTGAAAAGTATGGAGTGAACTATTTCTACTGAGGTCATGTCATTTTGTTTGCATTCTTAGTAAATGTGAAGAGCTTGATTGGAGCCGTTTAGGCATTCCAAGTATGAATGTCTTTTTCCTGAGTCTTCTATAAAAACAGGATGCTGAATTTTGTGGAGCTAGCCTGGCAAGGAATAGATTCAATAAACTTAATAGGCATCAACATCATAAATTTATTGACAAGTACAGTTTTTGTTACATTCATCTGCAGTTCAACAGCTTACTAAACACAGAAAAAAGAACAGAGCTTTCTATTTCTCATTTTCAAAATGGACTTAATCTTTTGACAGACCCTCCCCATCATTGCCTGCATGCCATTAGCAGCCCACGCCTTGCTGCAGCTCTGAGTCTAACCCCATGGCACCAGCTCAGTGGCTGAGCAGCCCTGGCCTGGGTGTATCCTAGGAAATGGGACAGGCTGCTGGTGGTCTGTCAAAATAAGGCATTTTTTTCCTGTCTGATCACAGTTAGGAGCAGGAAGTAACAGATCATGTCTTCTCACTCTTTAGCAATGATGGATGGACTGCTCTGTTAGCACCACATCCTATGAAGGGCTGGAGTGTGTTTGGCAAGAGCATCCTTACACATCTTCATTGTGAAAATCCAGCAAGGCTTAACTGAGCATGTGTGAGTGATGATCTTTCTGAGGTTTGTAGCTCTTCCAGACTGGAGCAAGCTCTCTGAGGAGAATGTAGACGCATGTCCCTGGCTATAGGACCAGGCTATTGGTACACACCACATCCCTGTTCTCAGGAGTACAAGCAGCAAGACTTGTTTGCAATGTGCTTTTTCGCAAATACACCCTCTGCCTCCTCATTCCCTCCGTTCAGCTGAGCTTTCTAAACAGCAAGGTGGTGTGTTTGCTCTTCCATGCTGCTCAGGAGGATGTGGCGAAAGCCCTTCCCTATGAGAGCAAGTTGCAGATCCTATAGAATCCCATCAGCTAGCCAGTGTACACCAGGAAACCTCCTGTCTTTTTGAAAAAACGCAAATGGCTGGTTTCAAGCCTTCTGCTTTCCTTTCAGCCTTGGCTTTTTCATTACTTTGCCTCTATGATGACCTTTTTACACTAATTCAATGCCAAAGAAATTTGGCTTGTTAGGAAAGTGAAAGAGCTACATATCTGTGGTCTCTGATGGCTTTACTGCTCCTACCAGTCTTTTCCAACAGCTAGACAATTTACCCAACATTTATGCTTTGAGAGAAGGAAAGAAAATTGTAATGACTTTCTGTGGGGAAAAATATTTTCATTTCTATTAGAGACCGATTCCCAGCTTTGAGCACTTTGTCTTTAGCGGGTTGTAAACCTCTCAGACAGCCTGTCCCATAGCTATCCACTGAGCCATTTGTCAGGAGAGAAGAATGTGTGTGGTGAAATTGGTCACTGACAGCCTGCGGCCAGACTGAACCAGGCTTTTAAAAGGCTGCCAGACATTTCTACGCTTTTAAGAGTCAAAATCCTACATTAGCATTTATGAGAAAGTTTACATAGAGTTTGGGCAATTGCACGGGGTTTTTTTCCTATATGTAATATTAGATCTCTGAAACATAAAAATTGTTTGAAATAGTCAAGGGTCTGCATGGAAAGACAGCAGTGGGGAGGTGCTTCCCTTGTCACCAAACCAGGCCCCCTGCTCCTTTCTAGACAACTGTATTGTATAATTTCATTTATATCCTTATCAAAACCCATCTTGAAACCCATCAGTGACTCTCACACAAAGGCTCTTTCAGGACCTTGTTCCTTTGGTGGTTAGACAGTTTACTCTACTTTCTGGCTTACGTATCTTCATTCTTCCTGTTGTTAAGCTGAAAAGTGCAATTTTACTCTGATACAAAAAGTTTCTCATTTCTGTAGTCATGCTCGCAGATCTTCTTTACACGTTGCAGTTTGAATTCAGAACAACTGATCAAAATTGTTTCTGTTGAAGTTTTATCCTTTTTATGACAGAACTAGCATGTCTGTGTGTCTGAATTTTAAATTCCCTATGTGGTGTTGATAGCCCAGACTCATCCCTGCATCAACTCATACCACCCAGATTCTTCTCTTTCTGTTTGTTACCATTGCAGAGTCCCAGCTGATGGAGAGATTTCTTGTTATTACCCACTAAGTTTAACTCACCTTGATGAGTTTTATCTTATTTTGTATTGCTGTACTGTTGTGGTGTGCCTTGTTTCTGTTCCTTTGCAATTTGTCTTGTATAATATTTCAAGCTCCCTCTACCTTTGACAATAACTTAACTCTGCCATCAGCAGTTTCAACACCAAACTCCTACTTCTTGTTACAAAGTCATTAACAAAACAAGTAAGGCCAGTCCTTAGGGGACATCGCTAAGACTCTCTGTCCAGACCGGACTGTTGTCCCTTCTTCAGCCTGTTCCTGGCTTAGCTTTTGCTAAGTCCCATGTCTTTGCCCCAAAGTCATTCTCGAGGTGATGTTGTATCAAATGTTTTACTGAAAATCTTTGACTGACCAACTTTCTGTCAGCTGAAGCCTGGGTATGATCTGTGACAGTTTTTGCTCACCCTTTTCATTCATTTTTAGCACTTGGTTATTCTTTTCTTCAAAATCTGTTTTTCTTCATGTCTGTTTGAAAGGCAAGTCACTAGAACGTAGTTGCCTGTGTCATACTTTCCTCTCATATTTACATACTGTATTCTGCAGTTACTCAGTTATTCAGTCTTCAGTTGAATGCAGGTAGGTACATGCAGAGAAGTGACTCACAGACAATTGTGTGGGGGTTCCGTGTTTACAGCCACTGTGACTCATATCAGATTTGTTCAACTTACAACTGCAAATACATTTCTATAGCTGCTAGCTCTGCAAAAACATCCTCAGATCTGAAAGCCAACTTGCATCCATTTTGGCTCAGGCATCGGAGCTTCCCATTCTCTTGGTGTTCTGCTCAGTCAGGATTTTGGTTGGACATCGCTTCATACTGCTTTCATTTGGCTCCCTTTCGCTAGAAGACTTCTTGGTGGAGACAAGGCCCTGAATTTCAACTTTAGTGTAGCACACTGGACAAGCTGTGAAAAAGGCTATGTAAATAAAAAAAGGGGCACACATAAATGCAAAGTATTTCTACATACCAAACAATTCTCAAGAATGGATTGCATCCCATTTATGATTCTCAGGATAAGGTATAATCTAGCTCACCTCTGTGTACTTTTTCCCTTCTGTAGTGCTGGCATAAGCAGAAAGTAGGACAGCTTATTTATGTCTGCAGAGTAAGGATTTCTGACTTTGGGTGTACTGGGGGCTGACAGTAGCATCTATTCATAGCTGGTTTTTAGAAGAACAGCCCAGACCTTGTTATGCTTGTCATACTTCTTCTGGTCTTTAGTTCAATCCTTTTTCTGATCTCAGATCTATATTGGAATCATAGAATCATCCAGGTTGGAAAAGGCCCTCAAGACCATGAAGTCCAGCCATCAGCCTGACCTTCCAAGTCCTATCGCTAAGCCACGTCCCTCAGTGCTGTGTCCATGTCTCTTAAATTCCTCTTAACTCTGCCCAGGGAAGTGGGGACTCCACCACTTCCCTGGGCGGACTGATACGCCTTTCCAGTAGAGTCCTTGAGGTGAGATAAGGAGTGTGAACTGGGTTCCAGTTTTTCAGATAGATAACACTATTAGAGATTAATCTCACCTCAGAGTATTTTTTTAATGGCCAGTAATCACAATAAAACAAGTGTAGTTCTGCAGTAGCAACAAAAGGTCCTGGGAGTGCAGAATGTGACAATAAACTGTGACAAGATGATTCATCACCAGGGGATCATAGTAGGAGCTTAAATGTGATTTCCCATTTATTGCAAGAGAATTGTTGGTTTAACTGATTTCTCTTCATTTTTATTCAGTTACTGAGAGTGTTCAGCCCCAGTGAACAGAGAAAGTATTTCTGCAAGAAAACATTTTCCAGATGCCATATAGAATAACTTAATATGATGTTCCTAATCCCTTGGTATAAAAATAAAAACAGTTCCCCGTATGGGGGGGAAAGGACCTTGTTTTATCCCAGATAATTGAAGCAGTTGCAATTTCACATCTAAGGCCGGTAAAAATTTCTTGAATAAAATAGCAGAGGAAGTCACCATGACATTGACTGAAACTGTAATGGTGACACTGCGCAGAGTCCGTTGTAAACACCATTTCATTTATCTGAGAGAGTAGTAATAAAGCATACGGGGAAGCTTTACCCTTTAGTCTTTCTCATTGCTTGGAAACAAACATTTCCTTACTCCCCGGTAGCTCACTGCTGAGGTGCAGTTAATCGATGCTTGGAGGTTGCGCTGTCACCTGCCTGATGCCTGCACACCATGGGTGAGATCACTTAGCAGAGGCCATAGCTTCATGCTGCCAGCTCCTCGCCTCGAAAAGCAGCGGTGGTGCAGGGAAAGGCTGTGAGAACTGTGAGCTGTTGCTTGGCAGCATGCTTCCCTTCAGACTGCTTGGGAAAGCAAAGCCTAGGCCTAGCAGTGGGCCTGTAGCGAGTCATTTTGTTCACATTATGAGTAACAATGCTTGGAATTCAGGGAGAGAGATCTGTGTCAACTGAAACGCTTCTCAGGGAACTGTCCTTGGCCTATTAATTATCTCTAGTTACATGTGCTGCCGTGCACTTTATTCCTCAGCCTGGAAGTGCTGAGAGCCATGATTTTAAAAGGAAGATCAGTTGCATGGAGATGTGTTTTTGTGATGAAGCACGCGTCACTTCCAACACAGCAGTGCCTCGTTCTCACCAAGCAGCTGGCAGAGTGCAGGCAGTACATGGGGGTATTTCCAAGCAGTTCAGGGATAGCAAGAGCTTTATAAAAATGGCAGTTTTCTAGTAGTGCTGAGGAACAGAAAGACCAGTTCTGGTCACCAACATGTGTGGTTTCTTGTGGTACAGGCTGAATCTTGATCAGAGGTTTCGCCACTGTTTTCCACCAAAGCAGATGGGGACATTCAATAACTCCCCACTTCCATGATCCAAATCAGGTAAGAAAAAACAAAGAGACAGATTCCTGCTAATAAATGAATTTAATAAAGTGATGCACAGTGCCTGAAGGGAGCAAGAGGGTTGGTTGCATGAATCAATATCTCCTCTGCCATCCCGTGTCCTCCAGGTACCCTGCAACTTGTTGGCTGGCCTCGCCACAAGCAGGGAAGGTAGCTATGGCCTGAAGCTGAGATGTTAGATACTTTTACGGCCAATCAAACTTGCAGGAGCCCTGCAGCTGCTCTCTAGGTATTTGTTGGTGTCGGATATGTGCATTTTCTCTTTGAGACATGCCAGAGCCGCTGGTGCTCATGTGCAGGAGACAGTGTACAGCGCAGCATGGTTTTGAGGTCTGCATGCAAGTGCTTCCAGCCTTCTCTGACTGATTTTATAGAAGAAAGAGCCATGTAGGGAACAGGCTCAAGCAGTGGGTCCAGAAGAACCTCATGAGGTTCAAGGTCTTGCACCTGAGTCGCAGCACCCCCCACTATCAATACAAGCTAGGAAATGAAAGGGTTGAGCACAGCCCTGCCACAGCTGCAGACTCTTTAGCAGGGTCTGTGGTCATAGGACATGGTTTCAAACTAAAAGAGGAGAGATTTAGACTGGATATAAGGAAAAGGTTTTTAACTGTAAAGGTAAAGCACTAGAACAGGTTGCCCAGAGAGGTGGTGGAAGCCCCATCTCTGGAGACATTCATGGTCAACTGATCTAGCAACCTGACCTAGCTGTAGGTGTCCCTGTTCATTGCAGGGGAGGTGGGCTAGATGACCTTTAAAGGTCCCTTCCAGCTCTAAGGATTGTATGATTCTGGGATTGTTAATGCGGTCTTGATTAATTAGCTGTGAGTGAGGCAACATAACACTGTGAAAGGTTCAGGCAGGTTCAACGCTGAATTTGAAGATGAGAGGAAAAGCTGTGATTTTTTACACTGTTTACCTTCATAATTACATCCTCACACAATTCTTCTTTATGCAGGAATTATTCACTGAGATCGTGGGTCGCAAGCTGATGCAAGGAATTCAGGACCAAAATTAGTAAATATTTTCCCTTTCTGAAATGAAAGAAAGTTGTAGCAGGCAACTCAGGAGTACACAGAAGTGTGTTAGAAAAAGAGATTGCTGTTCTGACTGTGAATGTCTGATTTGTTACAGCAGAAGTTGACTTGTCTGACTTTATTAAATATGGCAGGTTAGGATGATTGGTTGATATGGCTGGTACTATTTACGCACCTGAGAGTCAAAGCCAAGGACGCCTCACTCTCCCTATGGTTCAGCTCATGCTCAGGGTATCCATCAAGGAGAGAATTCTCTGTAAGAAAAGGTCATACCTACTTGTTGGAGAGGAGGGAAGGAGCAAGACAAAACTGAGGTCTAGTGCTTCCAGAAAAGTTTACTTTATTTTCCAATTTTTCACTTTCAGTTCCTGCTCTCTAGTGGTGTCACTGCATGTGGTACATACCCATGGAAGTGTATCTATGTCTGCTGATCCTTTTGAGAACCTGTTATTTTATCTATCACCATTACATGTTTGCCAGTGTACAGACAAACTGCAAATGGCAGACCTTGCCCATAACATGCTGCTCTTGAGCCCAGGTGCCTCTGAGCTGCACGTGCACAGCCCCATGGCAGCCAATGGAATTGTGCTGTTACAAATCAACCTCATTTCTAAATTGCTGTTATCAGTCCTTCAGACTTGGTTGGTTGCTTGCATTTACTAACTTCTTTGCTTCCTAATAATAATAGTGAAATTGCATGCCCTCTTCATTCTTAGGCAGGCACAATTTAATGAAAAAAAGTCCCTATGCTTCTGCTGTATGCTTGAAGCATAAATCACGGTACACTTTATTCTTTTGGCCACAATAAATAAGTAGGTGTTGAAATTTGACGACAATACTATGGGTGTTCTTCATTATTTCTTTTTCCTGGAAATATTGTCAATTTATACTAAATGCAGATGACTACAAATCCCACACATTTTCTATCGGTTGGTTGTTTCTTCAAACCTGTGTTCAAAGCTGTGTTTTCACCAATGCATACAAAATTTTCTATTTGTTTTAAAGACAGAAAATGTTCTTATGTACTGCAGCAGAAAATGGAACAGTTATAGACCAACCCCACAAGCTGTTCAATTGTTTGTTAAGTAAAATACCACAATTATTTCTGAATCTAAACAGGATAGTTGAACCCTAGTTCAACAAGGCACTTAACCACTGGCCTAACTTCATCCCATCACACCTTTTATGTTGAATGTGTGTTTACATTTTCTGCTAAACTGAGGCTTCTGTCAGCATCTTTTTTTATCTATTGCACATTTCATGAATTATGATCTGTGTTGTGAATGAGTTTATCCTGCTTTAATACTCCGGGATATTTCCTCCCTCTACACATGTGCTTTGCAGCATGTACTGCAGATCATTTTCATCGTTAACTGATACTTGCAATCTGCACAACAATGTGCTTTTTAGTTATCAGAAGAAAAAGCGTGAAGATGAACATCATTTGTGTAATTATTTGGTTTTTCTCTTAGCGGTGGCTGGTTGCACAATGGGCGTACCCAGAGGAAGGGGCAGTTTGGCATGTGATGCGGTAGTTCAGACTTTGGAAACCAAAAGTGCCATGCTGGTCCATCTTCCTGTAATAGGGTTTCTTCTCCCCACTTTCAGATCCTTTCCACAGCCGCTGTTCTTTTATTTTGCTTTTCCCCCAACTCTTTTTTTTTTTTTTTTACCCAAAGAGTATCCCTTCTGCAGACAATGTCTTGTCTCTTGAACTACAATGATTTCCAGTTAAAAATTAACATACATTGGGATGATTTATGCAGTGCTATCTGTATAGCTTGAATTCTTTATTGCTTTATTGTTGTTCATCCTGCTCATGCTTTTTCCTTGGTTGTCTTTCATTGTTTATCCACGGATTGCTAGATATTCAGACTGGACTGTGTTCTTTTGATCTATGCAAAGTACAATGCACAGTTTCAGTGCATTATAAAAGCAGATGAACACAGGAAGACTTCAAAATCGCTTAGATGAGTCAGTGCTATCTGCTCTCATAAAGGAAAAAGTCTTCCATAAAGGTACTTTTTATAGGATGTTATTCTTGCTGAGATGTGAAACATTCCCAAAAGAAGAAGGAGAGTTATCTTTTGAGGCTGTACTCCAGTGGTGATTTCAATTGAAATAATTTTACAGTGGGTGGTGAAAAATATAAACAGCAATTTCAGCAAAAGCTGAAGAGGGAATTTTGCAAAGATCTCTCCTGTTTTATTCCTGACTCCAAATATAATACTGGTTTTGCACAGATATTTCCATGAGGTTCGTGAAGAGCAAACGCCTCTGCAAAATATGTTTTTCCTAATCTTCTCAGAACCATAATGCTCATTCCAAACAACACACTCACCCAGGCTGTAGGCTGGACTATTATCTACCTTTTTATCTAGACGGAAAGCTTTCTAATAGCAAATTCCGCTAAAGGAACAGGCAATTCAGCTTGGTGTTATACCAGAAACAAGTTGCTCACAATTCATATCTTCACAAATGGACTGACGACTTCCAAGTCCACATGTGCAAAGTTGTGCTTTTCAGATGGTAAAAGCTGTAGCAGTTTTTCTCTGTGTGTTTTGCAGTGGAAGACATGAAACCTTTTGTTCCATGATCAGTACAGTGACTCACCAGGGACAGGTTTTTGTCTCCAGAGTGCCTGCTGTATGGACAACACGGCTGAGCTGGTAACACAGAGCGGATGCTGTCAGTATGCTGAAATGTGTGCCTTACTAGGCTCAGCATTTGTCATTTTTGACAAAGTTGTGACACTTCTGAATGAAAAAAAAAAGAAAAAAGATGGCCCTAGGTGTTGTGAGAAATAAGTAGTGTATGACTGGCTGTGCTGCAGAAAGGTGGTGTTGCTTTCAATGTTGTGTGCTAGAAGGGTTTCCTTTGGGTGGTACCCAAAGAAGTAATCCCTCTACCATAAATATTTCCATTCTTTTTCTCTGGAGGTTGTTTTCACAGAATCACAGAATTGTAGGGGTTGATTTACCCTCATTTACCGGGTGGAAGAAGAGCTGTTCTGTGCATTTTGGCCCCATGTTCACCCTAAGCAGCATGCAGTGTCAGCTGGCAGGGGAAGAAGCGCTGGGAACAACAAAATGACAGGCTGACCCTTCCCTGGTACGCACCACATTCACGTCAGTGCCTCGAAGAGAAGCTGAGCCCCTGCCCAAGCTGCCCTGTGCTATTTACGAGATCACCTGCCTGCAGTGCAGGGCCAAAAACTTTCAGCCACAGCATGTGAATCCTCCTCTACTGTCTCATTAACACTTAGGAGTATACATATCGCTGCCAGGGGCAGCTACGTGTGCTTCAGGAAAGGCAGCCCTGAGAGATGCTTCAATGAAATTCAAATCAAAAGTCAACAGGGGAGTTACCATGAAATGTCCGCTGATGCTGGGCGTTACTTTTGGTTACGGTCACTGCGAATTTTATTTAGAAATGAATGATTTGCTTTAGTGACAGTGAGTAGGAGGATTTTTATTTCTGTTGGAGCTGGGATGCTGAAGTAAGGGTGAAGGTTGGGTTTGAGGGAGACCTAGCACATGGTTAAGCACACCTGAATGCTTTCTGTAATTGGGATTTCAGAACGGTGCAGCTCAAACTGTACATTTTTCTTCTAATGTTACAGTTAAGCTATAAATTCTAAGGTCATGAATTAACTTTGTTACTTTGGAGAGTTCATTGTTCAGCATTTTTTGTTCTGTCCAAATTGCACTGAACGAGGCATTTACTCTTTCTTTCATTTCTCTTCCAGTCGGGTAGGGTGGCATTAGCCGAATGCACATAAGCTATACCAAGGATGGTGTGTCATCTGGTAGATTTTTGTGCTTGAGTTTCAAATATTGCAGGAACTGGAGATCTGTGATATTTTTGTTTATCTGACAGCTCCATTTCTCTACTTCCATGAACTCGTTACAGCATATTTTTACCTACGCTTAGTATCAAAACTGTCACAACAGCATAGATTAACACAGAATGGACATTTAGCTTTCAATTTTTTCATGCTGTCTCTCCTGGAAAACAACTTCGTCGTGTTTTAGCTAAGAGTAAGTCTTTTTAAAGTTTAATTTTAATTTTAGGAGATAAATGAATGTCATTTTTTTTTAAGGAGTAACAAGGATGTTATTCAGAGCATAGTTAGGAATTTCAAGCAAAATTTACCGAAGGGATATACCGTAATTATGATAATTCGAATAAAGGAGAAAAAATTTAATGATTATCTACTATTGAATATAGCCTAAGTAAGTGCTTGTTACCCTTGTCAGTTTTCAGATGGTTTTTCACCTGTTACAGCATACTGGGTATAGAGGCCTTTTTGAACAGATAATTATACATAGCATTAAAATGTCATTACTTTCATCTTCCTGTTAAAGGTATTGTTTTTCTACAGTAATTGATAAATAGATTACATTCATTTTAATAGTGATCTTATGTTTCTGTGCAGTTATGTTATTGTAAAGCTGCCTTCACCAACTTAAGCACAATGAATTACAAATTGGCTCAGAACTTAAATTGGGAAAGAAAATATCTCTTGGGCGTTTCTCCCTAACCATCATTCTTAGGTCCCCGAGTTGAAATGGCTTCGTGCATTTTTAAAAAATCTAAGTAGTGCAGTAGTTTTCAGAAGGAAATGTTTTCCAATCGTTTCTGCAAGCCTGTCTTGGCAGTATGAGGAGCCTAGAACCAAATTTGACACTGACTGCAAAAAAACATTGATAAAGTTAATTTCCATTGTCTAAGCTGAAGAAGATGGAAAAATCAAACAAAACTGCTGAAAGATTCGTTTAACTTTGTTGTTGTTTTAAAAGTGTGATTCCTTGTAATCAACATAAATAAGTAAACTTTAAAATTATTAGGATAAAAGGAGGGCATCCTTGCAAAAGGCTGATGACATTTGATTATTTAGCTTACAGGGTGGTATTTTTGTAATGTTTTATATCATTTTGTGTAACCTGAAGTTTTACTAAGTTTTTGTACGAACATTATTGGGAGACATTACAGAACATTTACTGGAGCTTTACTAACATGTGTGGTTTTTTAATTAAGATATGGACTACTTGAGGGAGCAACTGAATAGTTCCCTAATGAATTTCTTGCATTAATTTCCTCAAAAAGCACATTTGAGCCTAACTTAAATTCCTCCTGCAGTTAATTTATGTAATTTATTCTAGTAAGTACTGTAGTTTTTCCATGTAATTGTTCACAGAATTGACAGGTTTAATTTCATGTAACATGAGAGCCTCCAGTACTGAGTTTCCAGTATTTCATTAAAGTTGGTATTACATGTTGTGCTATTGAACTTTGGCAAGAAGGAGACAATAAAATATTACCATAAAACAGAAATGTCCAAGTGACAGATATTGAGGCCAAAATTTAAAAAAAAAAAAAAAGAAAAAAAGGACTCTGAAGTTAGGTCTTAAATAGGCATTTGATCACAGAGGTAAGGAGCCAGGTTTTTGCAAGTGCAGCTTCAGAGCTTAAGATTCAGCAAAGTACCTTGTGATGCTCATGGCCTCTAACCACGCATGGACAGGAGCACAGGGATCGCTTACGGAGCGTGCACCCTGCAAACAAAAGAGCAATTCCAAGCACAGCCTCCAAGACCTGAGGCCAGCAGGCTTTCATACACACTGATGGCTCTTAGCCCAAGCTTTGTTAAGTTTGTTAACACCTTTAACTTTGTTAACACCAAGCTTGTGTTGTTAACACTTTTTTTTCACCTTGCAAAAAGCAACCACAGTCTGTGCAACTGTATGCATTTCTTCCTCTTTTCATAACAATCTTAATATGTGAATATATTGAAAATATATTATTAAACATATAGCTGTGGGTATATGTATGCATGGCTTTAGATTTATCTGCCAGAAAAATAAGGACTCCTAATGTTATACTATTATCTGAAGTCTGAAAATGGAAGATATGATTTCATTAGTTTCATACCATACTGCTGTATTTTGAATTCTGACCGTCAAGGCAGCCTATATCTGTTCTTTCTCTGTCTTTTGCTGACAGCAAATTAACTCTACATATCTAGAAGGTAGCTTGCATAATGCAGCCCTGATGCTGAATTTTTTCTTCTTCAATGTATCAATTGTCTGTTTTAGCCAGTGCTTCAGTATGTGCTGCTAATATGGTTAGCTGCTCTGCCGGCTCTGGTCCACGATTTGCAGAGTTTATATCAGTTTGTTTTTGTAAATGGGCTTTAGAGAGAGTCGAAGTTAGTAACAGTGACAGCCTTACGGTGTAAAAGGGGGTAAAGCAATAAACTTTCAGCTTCCCTAAATTTTGGATTTTGCAAGCGTTGTGGCCTTTTTGTCTCAAAATATCAAAGACCCTCACAAAGTGTCAATAACTGTACTGCTTTAGAGAAAGAAAAAGGTTGTTTATAGCATCTGGACCATGTATCAAAACAGACAAAGCTCTGTTAAAGCTTTCGTGGTACACGGTTTGGAAATTCTTGTTTGTTGCATTCAAGCGAGGAATAATCACATACCACTGTGTAACTACACATGATGGGTTCATAGTGTCTGTGTCCTTTTCTAAAAACTATGTTCCTTCTGACTTCAGAAATCTGTAGAAACACTGGTTTGATTCAGTTTACAGCACTGCTGCATACAGCAGCATCAGCTTGTTTTCTTCTTGGGATATCACTGAGACGCTTTACAAGCTTTAATCTCACACTAGTTAATGGCGATTTTCTTTTTTCCATAACTGGGCTTCTTTAACTCTGGCAGGAAAGCCATGTGCAAATATTTCATTTGAATGCCCTTTGCCATTTATAATAGGGTTTGGAATTCAAAGAAATTCATTCATGCTCTCCTAACGCTATTTAACTCTCTGTGAAGAAACCAGTAACAGGAAGAGTTGTTTTAATTAGCACAGAGCTGTGCAGCAGCTAATGTATTCCACCTCCTCACTGTTGGAATAGGAGCACATTTCTCAGTAGCACTGAGCAGGCAGCAGAAAGGGGCTGTGTTTCACTCTCCTTCTGCGCACACCGGGGAGGTGAGAACTGGGGGGATTTGCAGTCATTTGCAGAGAAACCAGGGCAGAGCTGGTTCCCTCGCACTGTTAACTGTTCTTGAAGCAAAAGCAGTCAGCAAGTGTGTGCACATCAACAAGTTTTCCATTTAATTTCACGGCACAAAAATTAGTAATTTTTTAATATATATATATATATAATAAACTTTTCTTGGTGTAGTAGGTGCCTATTCCTGGCAGAATTGACAGAATGTGAGCTTTCAGGCTGAAAAGAACTAAATGGCACCTCGCCATTTTCTTAAAGCTTCCAGAGGGAAGGACTTCACAGAGCCGCCAGCCCCATGAGGTGCTACAGGGTGAGGGGATGCTGGGGCAGAGCTCAGCTCACCAGCACTGCCACTTCTCTCGTGGCTCACCCCGCAGAGTCAACGTACCTGGCTGAGCCCGTGTGGCCTGTTCAACACATTGGCAGGGTGGATGATTTTGTGCCGCCTCCTAGCCCACAGGTGTCTGCACAAACTGCAAAGCAGAGCCCAAGCTCCAAACAGCATTTCCCTGGCAGTGAGGTCTGAGCAGGCTGCTGCAAATTGCTCAGGAGCAGGTTGGGCCTGTAACAGCATGGGATGCACCAGGGCGGACATGGTTAGGAGCACCTCGGGGGCTCCAGGCACAAAGCAAGGCCATGTCCCCTGGAAAGTGCACTTTGGTTCCAGGAATGGGGAGTGACAAGCTGGTTGGAAACTTATTTGTTGAAATGCTGTTGTTAAAATAAAGAGACAGAGAGGGAGAGAGGTGATGCCAATAGAAGAAGGAAAGAAATATTTATCTTAACAAGAAAAATAACTGTATGGCCAAAGCAAAAGGCTTTTACGTGGCCCAAGGAGATAAACAATTAATAAGAAAGGAGAAGAGTGTCCAAAGCAAAGCAAACTTGATGTGATTTTTACCTTGCCTGAACTTGCTTGGCACAGGGGCCTTGTGTTCACTCACAAAAACAAACATGCCAGAGCAAGGCTGGCCAAAAGTGATGGCTTCTGCTGAGTAGGAGTGGAGAGAGCACAAAGAAGTTAGCTAGAGGCTGCTTATGTCTAATGCAGCTAGAAGAGAGAAAGCTTGTCTCAGAAGAAGAATTGAGTTATACCATAATGAGATACAGCTTTTCATTTTATTTTTCATTTTCATTTGCAAAATGCATTCTAAACATGAACAATTAAATATCCCCAGCCTCTGAACTGGGATCCAACAGTAACTTCCCCATCTTCTCATTGCTATGTTTTCCCATGGCTAGGTGAAAAGCACTTTGACAATGCAGGATGTTCTCTGAATATTTTTGGCCTGTGCTCGTGATAAGTATAAACCATGAATCCTGACCTCCGACTCTGTTTGTAGGCCTAGGAGGTGTTCAGCTTCACATTTTTCAGCTATTGGACACCATTCTCCTAGCACATAAATATGCATAAGATCTCATGCAGGAGCAACCTCTCTGAGTTCAAGAGCATCACAGCTGTGACAGCACTTACAGACTGGAGTGATGAGCTGCTGAGCAGGGTTTTGCGTTCAGTGCTTCATGGACAACATCCAGGCTCCCCTGCCAAATGAAAAACTAGGCCTCAGTCAATCAGAGTATCAGAGCATACAGTTTGTGCACATACATAACCAAAAAAAAAAGTTTCTGTAAGTTATTTTGCACGCTTTAAAAAAAACAGAACACATTAAGAGTGCCATCCAAAAAGACGTGAGGGTCTGCTCTGGAGTTACAGCGTGAGAGTCACCAAGGCTCCGTCCATGTTCACTTAGTTGTTTTGTGGGATAGAGTGGCATCGATCCGCAGCACTCCGGTGTGATGTGTCCCTGCAGATACCCAGCCACCTGTACGGCACCAGCGAGGGATCCGAGTCACAGTCTTGTAACAGATAATGTTCAGACAAGGGAAAGCTCAGTGTGTGATCACCATCTTTCAGGAATTATTTCAGACCTATGTATAAGAGTGTGTGTATGTGTATAGATATTTATAAAATATATTTGCTGCTCAGAATGCAAAGTTATGAAAGACACTGATCCGTTAGAACTTCCCTGACAATTTTTGATAATATTACTTTTTCTGTTGTTCCTTTAGTGCACAGAGGCTCCGTGCTCTGTCATTTGTTCACATTTTCCACCCAGTTAGCCTTTTCCTGTTGCTTATTATCAAAATGCTTGAAAGTTTCTCACTTACTCAACTTCATGTTTCTTTATTACTTTAGGCTGTGACTCGGCACTGAACCTGACATCCCAGAAAGCCACAGATGCAATGGACAATATCTTCAAGTCCCTCAGGGATATTGCACGAGCTCGAATGCACATGAAGCAGTTTAATTCCATACATAATCCAGGCAGCAACACCCACCAGGCAAGTGGATCTTCCCTTTCCGTGTGTCTGTTTTTTCTCTAACATGCTGTCAAAATTCCAGCTTCGTGAACGACACTGATTTTGCTGTTGTACTAATCCTATATGGGTTCTGCCCATGTGGAATAGATTTAAGAGATCATATAATTGCCCTAATCATTAAGTCCTTCATTCAAACTCAGGCATATCCATGTCCATGTCAATAAAGAATTGTCTGATGAAGAAATTGGGGATTTCCTCCGCAGCTCTGTGAGATGATATAAATGTCTGTGAAAGGCAGGACAAGGTCAAGAAGGAACTGGACTAAGACTTTCCATGACTTATCTAAGCAGGATGCTTGCATCCAGACAGCAGCTGTATTTCTGTGCATATTCTCTCCCCTCTCTGTAACAATGAGAGGCAATTCCATTTGTGAATAGGTGAGAAATGCAGCTTTTGTTTATAAAAAGTGAACACATGAACTACTGTATTACTACAGGTCATCAGGACTAACCTACAGTGTTTTTCTCTCTCCCTGTATCCCCTGAAGTGTTTAATTTTTTTCAGTTAAAAATAGAGAGTTTTACAGTGGAAAACACTACGGTGATTTAGAGAGAGACTGTAAAACTTGACTCCAGCCAGCCTTAAGCCAGAAAAAAAAATCCTTCCAAACTCATAAGTATGCTGTAGACCAGCAAAGGGATGTGGTCCAAATTAAGCAATGCTTTGTAACAACAAGAATCAGGAGTGTTGAAACGTGTTGCTGGAAAGCTAAGGTGGAGGAAACCTGTTACTGAAGTCTTCCAGCACTTATGACCAGTCTGGTGTCTGAAATGGGGAAAATTGTTGAGCATTTAATACAGGTCAGTGTAGGGGCAGTCAGATGATAAGAAAATGCCCTCTAAAAGTTTCCTAAAGTGTAATTAGCATCACTGTGTTCTTTGGATGTAACCCAGGTTGTTTGCTTAGGGCTAAGTGCTGAAACGCAACAAGGGATGTATTAACAGTTTGCAACCCCCATCTGGCTATATAGTGAGTTTAATCATCTCGAACAGGAACAACCTTCTGCTGAGGGCAGTTCAGGAGTTTTAGAGTAGCTGAAATAAGCAGACAGTATATTTTTTCTGCTACAGCTTTTTACAAAAGGATCGTATTTTTGACTGACAGATGGTAATACATGGTTGCACACAGCAGTTCATCTCACCTGAAGAAGTCTGTAGGCTACAGCAGATGTTTTTCTGCTTCACCTGCTAGGAGATGGACAGCCTCCATTTCTCAAGAATCAAAAATGGTTTCTATGCATACATGGAATTGGATAGCCTCTTAGAAGGACTTTTTGTAGTACTGAAATTTGTAGTCTTACATAAATGATGAAGGAATGTTTCCCTTAGGTTGTCAAACCAGTTAGTGTTGCGACCATGGAAGAGGAGAGTATGTATTTTGCCCGATATGAAACTGCTGTTCTTCTTTCATCTTGGTCTCACATATATTCACTCCTTCCTTCCCTCCTCCTTTCCTCCCTTCCTCCTTTCTTTCCCCTCATCTTTCTTTCTCTTCTCCTTATAATCGTGTCTAAGGTGTGTCTGATAGCCATAGAGGCTTTTAATAATTATTTTAAGTACAATTTGTGCCCTACTGGGCACCAGAATTTAAAATTGCTAATAGTTTCATTATCTGAGATAGAAATTTACACAACTAATGTGTGAAAATAAAGTAAAAACTTACTAAATTTTTGATAGATAAATGTCAAGTCATAAAAGATTTTGAAAATTTTTCAAGCTATTAAAGCTATAGAAAGGTAAGTGTTCATGAAATCTGCCGTCACTATCTCTGTAGCCAAATCAAATTGTTTTAAAGGGGTCTGAGTTTCAGTGCTGAAATTTCAGACATGCAAAATCATAGAATGTTTTTGAAGTCTTGCCTTTTCAGTAGATAGTTATGACTGAAGTCAGATAATATTTATCCTTTAATTTTGTACAGTAAGGCTCTCTGTTTTACGGTTTGGTCTTTGCTCCAAATATGTCATTCCCAGTGTCCTTCTGTTTCTCATCGATGTAGATATTAAACAGATCTTTATACATAGGACTTTGTGCCTGCATGTATATTTTCAAACAGTTGTTTATTGCATGACTAGATTTGACACAAATCTTGGCATGTTCTACTGAGAGATGCTGCAGCTAATGTCTTCTGTAATTTGCTTTTTTGGCTCAATTAAAAATTATGCACATGTGTTATGAGAATAAATAGATAAGTCGTATAAATCTTCACTGACAAGGTATTCAAAAAGTGTAAGTTTTTTTACGCACTGTAGACTGTTGGATGAAAAACATTTCTTCAATTACTTCAGAAAATTATAGTTTCAAATTACACAACCAAGCGGCCTGCTTTTTATTTTCCAACCATTTTGTGTTTATCTTGCATGATGTCTCTTGTAGATATCCTGTCTACAAAATCAGTGATGTTGCATTTGAAATGCTTAAGAAATCCAGGGATGATGCATACCTGGAATAGTCCCAAAGGAAAACATATATCAATTGGAAAGTTGCTGATTTTCTAACATTGTTATGTTTCCTAAAACTATTGTGATTCCATTACAATTTTGGCAAGGTTAAAAGCAGCAAAACAAAACTCCATCTGCAAACTGAGTAAGGTTGAATTTTCATTAAAGAGGATCTTTTCCCCCAGTCCCTAAAATTTTCATCTTAGAAATATTTTCAAGGTGGCAGAATGGTGCAGACCTTGGTAAAGGAATGTGGAAATTTCTAGACTACTAATTGTAATACTACTAATGTAGACTACTACAGGCTTGTGGACCCTGAAAAACATGGCATGGTAAGTACTTGGTGTGCTCCAAGATGAAGTAGGAGTCCTGGCTCACTTACTGGATCAGTGTCTGGGTGACTCTGAAAACCACACTCCTTTAAACATGCTGCTCCACATAAGGAGGGTATCTGACCTCCAATTTTTCCATATGCTGAGGATATGTCTGCGGATGACACTAGTATTTGGGGTGTCATCTCCCATTCATTGTGAATGCCATTTTGCTTGACTTAAATAATTTCATAAATTCTCTCCCTACACATCTTCCCTCATCCAATTCTGATGTGATCAACCTCTTCTCTCCTCTCTAAATACATTTTCTTTTCTTACTTAATTGGTCTTTTGTCCAGGCCCTTTACCATGTATAGGACTAGAAAGCCAATCTTACTAAGTGTCTTCCAGGATGCAGGTCATCTGTATCTTTGCATGTCCCACTCTTGCTGACCCTTAACATCTCTGAGACACTGACATGTGTGATGTTGGTGGGGTTTGGGATCCATTTTATTCAAGGCTTTCCACAGGTACAGGTATTATGTAGAGTGCCCTGGCTGCAGAAGCTGAAGGACTAGTAGGACTCCTTAGTTCTGCTCTTCCATGAGGGACATAACAGGCAGGCTGACCTCTTCACAGCCCTGCTGATAGCTAGGCTCCAATAACAATGTGACATCTGTGGGAAGGCAGGAGGGCTCAGTGAGCAATCCCTCCTAAAAATCCCTGTTCAAGTGTTTTAAAGTCATTCTAGGTGCATGATGGGCAACAGAGCATTATCACTATTGCTGTTCCCTTCTGTACTACCCCAAAACACACTCCAGAGAAATGAGAAGCCCCCCTTTACTCCTTGCTTCCCTTTACTCATACAGTACACATGGGGCAGAGTAAATATGGGGCTCTCTTCCTGACTTCTCAGTTTGATGCTCAGTTTGATGCTGCTGCACACCATTTGTTGTCAAGGTTACAAAGACCACTGCTGCTTCTGTAGTTTTTAAATGTTTCTGAGCAGTTTCCTTTCTAGAATAAATATTGTTGTTACCTTTAATAGAAATAGAAGATTTAGAAGAACAGTTGCACCAAATCTAAACAACTTTACTCACAGTGTTTTGTTCTTTTTGTGCAGGCTTCTTACAAACCGCTGCTGAAACAGGTGGTGGAAGAGATCTGCAATCCTGATCGACCTGATCCTGTTGATATTGAGCATGTGTCATCAGGCCTCACTGATCTTCTCAAAACTGGATTCAGCATGTTCATGAAGGTAAATTATGTTTCCCAAGCTCATCTGTAAGATTTTCCTTAAGGTTATGGCATTGTACGGCAGTGGCTGACTTTAGGTATGTACTTCTGTTTGGGGAACATAAGGGGCATTTAGAAGAGTTAAGTTCTCACAGACGGACTACAAATAGCTTAAGGCACCATATTGCAAGTAGGGAACAAATGGGTATCACCATCTGAAGGGTGAAGCAGACTGGACGTCTGAGTAGGGGTGATACTGGACACCCAAACAAGTTCATATAACTTCTCTGGATTTCCAAAAGGCGTTCCAGAAGGCATCTCATCCAGGAATTTTATGGATAATGAGCAGCATTGAGATGAGAAAGAAGTAAGAATAGACAGGTCTCACAGGGGAGGAAAATCGTCAGAGGAGCTCCATATTCAGTGCCTCTTCTATAACTTGACAAGGTTTGGCATGCAGTGGGGAGGAAGAAAGGCTGATCAGTCAGGATGCCCAGAGAGGCTGTGGATTCTACATCTTCATGATTTTCAAAGCTTGGCTGTACAAAGCCCTGAACAACATGATATAATTTCGAAGTCTGAGCTGCTTTGGGCAGGAAGGTGGACTAGGTGAGCTACAAAGGTTGCTTCTGACTTCAGTCGTACTGTGATTCTATGATCATTGAAAGGAAAAACATTTTTTCCTATTCTGTGTGAATGCCTGCTAGGCCTTTCATGCATCTAAAGCGAGGTGAAAAAAAATATTTTTGATTTTCATGTTGGCACTATTCTAGAACCCATTATCAAGATAACAAAGTAATTTTTCTGTTATTGCAGAGCAGGCTAGTCTTGAAGACAACATCAGATATGTCTAAATACAATGCTTGTTTTCAGGAAACTGTGCCTACTGCTGAAATGGATTTTTAAAATGTACTTAGCTAGGTTACTGAGCGGAAATTCTCAGCTCTTCAGAGCTTATGATAAAGCCCTGAGATAAAAGAGGATAGCTATAGAAAGTGAACTGGTGCTGCTTCTATTCATGTATTGATACTGTAAAAAATAATGCTGCTGCCACTCCAAAAGTAGGGGAAGAAACAGATGTTCCACCATCAAACAAAGCAAACAAGCTTGTGCACATCGGTGATTTTTTAAATGGTTGGTTTCGTTTATCAGTAATTCCCACAACTGTATTTATTTCATTGCTTGGTTATTTTATTTTTTTTTTCGAGGCAGGAACATAGCTTGTCCTTTTTTTTACAAAAAAAACTAAGAAACAGACTGTATAAAGTCTAAGTTTTTATATGGAAACAATGACAGGTTTAGCTAGTTTTAGGTCTGTCCTATCCCTATTGTTAATTTTTGTGTATGGGTCACTTAGGTGTATTACAGTGATATTCTAATCACAGACATCCCGTTGGACTGTTGGTTGCTGTACTAACATAGATGAAAAGATCAGAGTTTGCAGAAGGCTGGGATTAACCAAAATCCAAGTGGGTGGGGGAGTACAGGGAAACAGTGGGAGAGGATCAGTCTGCATGACAGCCACATCTCTATTTCTGTTAACTGCGTGATGTCAGAGGAGCAAGAGGAGAAAACTTTGTGGAGGTTTCCACAAAGGTTTTTCAGGTCTCTTCCCTCTGTATTTTGAGTAGCA
The DNA here is from genome assembly GCA_013396635.1 of Penelope pileata. Taxonomy (NCBI): domain Eukaryota; kingdom Metazoa; phylum Chordata; class Aves; order Galliformes; family Cracidae; genus Penelope; species Penelope pileata. The sequence continues at coordinate 1,017,990 of WBMW01005327.1, forward strand.
CAGTAAAATACAGGATACTATAGCGATGTGCCTCTGCTTCTATCTGTCAGAACATGGGCAACGTACCAACAGAGGCATTACCCAGGCAGCCACCTACCACAACAGATCTCAGCACAAAGCTCAGGTATCCTCTGCCTTTTCCTAGAGTCATAGAATGGCTTAAGTTGGAAGAGAACTTAAAGATCACCTCGTTCCAACCCCCCTGCTGTGTGCAGAGCTGCCACCCACTGGATCAGGCTGCCCAGGGCCCCGTTGAACCTAGCTTTGAACACCTCCGGGGATGGGGCATCCACAGCTTCTCTGGGCAGCCTGTGCCAGTGCCTCACCTCCCTCTGGGTAAAGAATTTCTTCTTAACATCTAACCTATATCTCCCATCACTCCATCATAGAAGGCCACCAGATTTGTCAAGCACAATCTGCCCTCGGTGAAGCTGTGCTGGCTGTCTTGAATCACCTCCTTGTCTTGCATTCCCAGTCTCATTTGTCAGACAAGTTCTTCAGTCTTTATGATTCATATCAGTGTTTCCAGCTGATCTTCCTATGCTTATGACTTGCTTTCATTGTGTCATTTAAGATTTATGTTTACTTTCAAAGTCTTTCAGCAACACCAAGTGTACCTCAAGTGCCTGCATCTTTGCAAGTAAGAAAAAAAGAACCCTATTGTAAGGAATATATAACAGATGACCAAGTGAACCTCATGTAGGATGAATATTTCATGGACACCATCATTTATTTCACAAATGTTTGTCCATGCTTCTTCATTTAGTTAGTAGTTTGGTTTGTTGGCAAGTCCTTGTTTACTACATGAATGAGTTTCTGCCCAGCTTGTATTTCTGACACGAGAGGATCTTCTACACTTACTGCACCATCAGCACTGTAATTATTTATTGAGCTTCTTTACATTTATATTTCTTCCTCAATATCTGAATATAAATGCCAACTCATGCCTTGATAGGCATTCTTCCTTCTTCCTTTGGGCTCCTTTGCTTCAGGGTAATGGGGATTTTCCTGACAGGCAGTGGTCTCTTCTCTGCTATGCCAGTAATGCAGGCAGCCCTTAGAGCAGCCCTTCCCCTCTGACCTGCCTGTCCAGTGGCCCATAAAGGTTTTGCAGGCCTACTTCCATGGTGATTATGGAGTCTGGGAGAGCAAAGCCTGCAGCATTCTGTCAGCAGTTGACCACGTTTTGAGCGTATCTCTTTATGCATCCTCATCACAGCTAGAGTCTTTCACGGTTTTGCTCTTTTCTTATTTAGTCTTTCTAAGTGCCTGAGATAATGATAACAATTATTTTTAATGCATGGCATTTTGAACTGAAAGTGAATTTCACTTGGAGATTTTTGCAAAATTCAGATTTTACAGTAAATGAAATTTCAGAGGCCTCAATAGTGTCCTGAAACAAACTAGCTTTAGAAGGACTCCAGAAGGCGCATGTTGCTTTGTTGCAGTCCATTCCAGTTCTTCTTCTGTAACACAGGAATGAGTTGTGTTTTGCTACACAGAGCCAGTTCCTTCAAAAGAGAGAGCCTTGGGTGGTTGTATTATCAAGCAAAAAAATCTTGGCAGAAACACACATTCTTAACACAGCCAAATATTTTGTACCCCAAGTATTGTCCTCCTTCAAAACACTTGTGCATAGCATAACAAAATTACAGATTCCAAAACTCTTTTCATTGCAATTTTAATTTAATTTAGAGTTTGCATGCCTAGCAGTATTTTTAACATGCATTTCTGGAATTTGTGGTTTGAACTTTTGTCTTCTGAAGAATAATCAGTTTTATATAGACACCACGTGTTTGGACCTAGGTTTATTTTGACTGAAGGAAATGATTTGTTAAGACATTTTCTCTGAGTATTGTCATGAAAGCTTGTGTTTTCTGATTAATATACTTAATGCTGGGTGTCCTTTCAGGGTGTTCAGTGTTACACATGCTTGCTTATGACCAGTTTGTTGTCACCAGGGAAGACAGTAAGAAAGAGAGGCTTTGTTCAATAGCAACCTCTTGAAGTTTGAGCTCATCACATAAGTCTTGGGTCATTCAGAAGCTTCATGAAATGGAGTGGAGCAGTGGTGACAGTGTTAAGAGCAAAGAGCCATGAAAAGGAATAAAGCCAGTAATTCATGTATGACCTCAAAGTGCCACAGCAGAGCATTTTGTTTTGTCAACTTCTATCCTCACCGTCTTTGTGAGCACTTGTTTCTTTAGCCTTGTGTCACTGCTTACAGCAACTATGGCATTTAGCAAGATTTTAGCAAGCAGTAATTCTGTCTGACCTGCTTTGTAAGTAGATGTTTAGGTCTTACTTAATCTCCTCATGGTATCTGCAATAGGAGTGGACTTTTTTTGCTTAAGGTTGACACTACATTATATGCAGAGGGTCTTTATAAGGTCTGGCATATTGATTTAATTGTATTGATTTAATAGGTCTGTTGGTGTAAATGGACAATTTCTCAATATAGCACAAGAAATGCATGGCACCCTGCTGAACTGCAGCATATGTGCTACTTGTGCCATCAGCTGAACGAAGATGGCTGGCAAAGTGGGTGCAACTAGGAAAATAAGCACCCAGTACACAAACAGTCAGCTCACTGATACATTGATCTAAGTGTTTTTGGACTGGTTTCCAACTCCTGATGAGTTCAAGACGAGCAGCATTTAACAGGGAGTATGGTGTGATCAAAGGCCAGCTAGACTGGAGAGATAGCATGCTGACCCCACATGTGCTTCAGAGGGGAAGTCTCTTCTGAAGGTTTCCAGTCAGAAAGCGTGACAGAGCTGCCCAAAGACAGCGTATGGGGCAGCCATGATACTGATCAATAAGAGCTGTTCCCTGAGGAGCTGGAGCCACAGCGATCAAAGATAGCTGCTGTGGTGGTGAAAGCAAGGGAACGGTGTTCCGCTCAAACGCGGGCTGATTGCCACTTCCATTCTGACAAATGAGTGTTGCTGAAAACATTCAGAAGGGGAGGGGGTGGAGAATCTAAAAAAGAGCAAATTAAGCTGTTCTCGCTGTCACTTTTCAGAGCCAAACATTGTGAGTGTTTCACACTGAAAGACGCGCAGTGCTGTAACAAGAGCAATTTCAGGACGCCATTGACATCACATCCAAAGGCTCAGCAAAGATGGGAGCAAGGCGTTATCAGGGCAGTGTCTTTTTTCAAGAAAGAAAGAATGCTAGGAAACGGCAAAATAATCAAACTTTTAGAAGTGGTTAAGAGGAAGCTGATGTAAAGCATCACCTTCAAGTTTAAAATTAAAACATGGTTTTATAGCGTATTAACTGAAATGGAATGTTTGTGCTGTTTTAAAGATAATTAGGAAAAAATGAAACAAGTATTTTGTTTGAGCTAAAGTTTCTGTAAATGAGTTACAACTCAATCATAGAAGTAATGAAAACTTTGAAGTGAAAGAAACTGATTTTATAGTATAACGAACCTGACTTATTTTTGTTGGATGAATTGTAAAGAATTATTCACTGGACTAGCAAAAATATATTATTTATGATTCTTTCAATTACTGACATAAAGCAGGGATTCCAGCACGTTTAGATTGTACTCCTTGCTTCTACTGAGTGGTAGTTTACTCCTTAAAGTCTCATGCATATATATATATATCCCAACTGTGGGCCTCCCCAAGTGCTGTACTCCCATCCTGGGAAAGGAAGGAAAGAAATTAAGAAGGAATGGAGGGAGAAGCACTCAAGCCTCTTGAGAAACCACTCTAGATTTCAGTGGAAGCCATGAAGACTCCATATCACCAGGAACGGCTCATAATTTTTAACTGGACATCATCCCCACTGATTTCCCATTCAACTGCTACAGAAACCAGGATTCTATGGATATTTCTGAACTTCCTCATTAGTCTTCCTCTGGCAGCTCAAAGAACTAGTCACTGCCAAGGTGGACTGAACAACCACAAATAATGCTTTCTTTCATTTCACAGGTGAATCGCCCTCACCCTGGTGACCACCCTCTTCTGATCATCTTTGTGGTTGGTGGAGTTACAGTATCTGAGGTCAAAATGGTGAAGGATCTGGTAGCAACACGCAAACCTGGTACCCAGGTAGAATCAGCTCAAAATGTTCCTTTCTGAACAAAGAACAAGAAAAAACATTGGCTAAAGCACTGGTACCAATCTTAGACCAAGGCACAGACAGGAATGGCATTGGGATTTTGCTGTGAAACATCTGTAGGCAACAAGTGTTCAGGAGCCAAGGATCTGGGTTTTTTTCGCATGTTAGAGTCACTACTGAAAGTTCAAACTCAGGTTGGAGACTTTCAGACAGACTGGCATTCTTCTGAATGAGCTTTTTTCATGTCTCAGAAGATTCATATACTGTTAAAATCATTGTTAATTGTGGAGGAGTGTGTACAAGAGCAATCCATATCTGCTGAGTAGTGCAGATATACAGGATAATCCAAAAACTGCAAAGAGATGCACTAAGTGCTGCATAACCAGCTGCATCATAAACACTAGTCTAATTTCCAGGTGACTTGTAAACATCTTGTATTCGATTCCTTTGAAAGGCCATTCTGATTAGTGAGAAATAATTAGCAGAACAGAGCCAACCAAAGGCTGATCTGCCACTAGGATTGTCACATGCTTTCCCTATTTCACTTGTCTTTGCAACCAGTATTTTGTAAGACTCAGTACCATTTTAGAGATGGTTTGTCGTCTGATAACGTCTCTCCCCAATTAGCCTATTGCTAATCTCCTCAGAAGAGTGAATAAAATTCTTTCCCCTCTTGAACAGGGATTGGATTGTGACACATTGATGGACAAGTTAATCCACACCCTAAATGTATTAATATAACCTGAAAGATAAGCACAGGGTTAACAAGTGAGCTGGTGGAGAACTATGCAGCAAGACTTTTGAGTAGCTTTCTAGAGGGAGTTGAAGCTTGACGGTGGTGACATGGGATCTGGTGTTGCTTTGCTTTGGCTTAACCCCAGTGGCAGGTCACCCTCTTAGGCAGATTCCTAAAGAATTTTAAGCTTTTACTGCATCTTGCCCTTTGTCCAAATGTGCTATGTTAGAGGTGAAAGGACTGCAGGGGAGAGTCAGGAGGAGGAAGAAAAAGAAGAAAAGAAGCAGTTGTGTGAGTCTCTCATATAGAAAAGTTTATGGGTTTGTTGGATTTACCTGGATTTCTGCACTGTAGCTGTGAATCTGTGCCACCTGTTTGGGATTATTCTCTTTTCAAAAAGCCAGGCATTTGTCTAACTCGAGCCAGCATTTAACAGAGCATTTTTTGTGGATTTCAAGCAATCAGCTTCAGACATCAGGGCAAGGGGGAAGCGTTGGCCTCACAAGTCTGTTCCATTCAAACAAAGCACTGACATTTATACTAATTATTGGCTTTTGGAGAAATGGAGAGACATGTGGGTGCAAAAATAAAGAACTGAGTAAAGTAACAGAAAAACTGGCACACTGCTCTGATTATTTCAGCAGTTCTTTGGAGTTGAGGCAAATGACATTTAAATGTGCAGTAGGAGACATGTTTCCGTCCAGAGAACTGCTCTGCATCTGAATATGAATAACAAATTTATTTCTCGTGGAGAAGCACAAAAGAAAATAGCATTTTCTGTGCATCATTTGTTTGTAGATGGTGCCGGATAGCCTTCCTAACCTAGTGAGAAGTATCCTACTATGAAAGGAAGAAATAAACGGTTTCCCCCTTTAATCGAGAGAGTGAAAAAGGAGAAAGAGTGTGATGTTTTACCCTCCTTCCTGCCCACATGCACAAACGTGCGCATGTGGCTGAGGCACTCGGACAGATCAATCCCTGCAGCTGCACCATCAGATGCCAGCTGCATGCAGCCTTCTCCCTGCCTATGGGAGCTGCCTGTTGGCATGCACTGGGTCGTGAGTTCCTGGCTTCTGCGCCTCAGCTGGCAGCAGGAGGGGTCTGCCTTCACATAGAGCATCACGGACAGGTGTGCTGTATGGAAGGAGCGGAAGGTCTGCAAAAGAAGCACATTGTCCTGGAGAGACCTACCTGAAGGAGAGAAAGAAACTTCTTCTCTGGGCAGTTGGGACCCAAGAGGAAATTGCTTTTATCTGGGCGTGGCTATTGTTGATATTTGGCTTGTAGACACACAAAAAAACCCCATAGGTAATGTGTCCACTCACGTTTTTCAGAATTAAGCTGTGCTATGTATGCATAAAATAAGGCAGCACCAGCTTTTGGCATCCACAAATTACAGAGACAGTTTTGCAGTCATAGGAAGGAGAAGAGATAATCAGCGTTAGTTTGCTGCAGGTTGTGTGGGAGGATAAGGGAAGGGGAGAAGTGAGGGGGAGGCTATCATCAGTACAGATAGGATCTGTAGTAATGGAACTCCAGATTCCTTTCATTATTTGAAGTGAGAAGATGAAAGAAAGAAGACAAGTGCGGTTTAGAATTTGGTAGTACTACATTTCAACTTTTTTGATGGTCTTTCTTTTAAATAGATTACACGCTCCCTATGACTTTGAGCATGAGTTAGTTCCAAGAGTGGATGCGCTCCCTCCTTGCTTTGCCCTGCAGAGAAGCCTTCACACTAGGCACCTGCATACTGCTTTTCACTCAAGAGAAATAGAGAGGGTGTGCGTCTGCCTGTGTGTGTATTGTGAGCGTCAGTTTCATTCATCAGACTCAGCATGGATTAAAGACATGACCAAACAACAGCATCTCAACGGTGTCCAAGGTTGAGCACAGTCCTGATGCACAGGAGAGCATGTGTCTTGTCCTCAGGGACACTCCTGGTCACTGGCTGTAGTTCTCCCAGTAGCTGCAGCAGGCCAACAGCACTTCTGTAGTGCTTGTTCTGCCTTAAGCAGAGGAAACAGCTTTCATTCAAAACTGCCTGCTGGCAAAACCCTGCGCTATAGGAGAGGAAACTGCTGGCTGGTCGTCTGGTGCCTCACAGCACACACAATGGCAGTCACAACAAATCACTGGGTACATGTGGGTAGAAGCGAGTCAAAGCACACATTCATTAAGAGTACAATGCTACCAGTCATTATGCTCCTTAAGTGATTTAACCACAGTTATTAGGGAGCAGACAGTTTCACTGGGCAGGCTGCATGGCCCTGTCAGTAAACACCAGCAACACACAGCGGGTCTCGCGCTGTGTAAGCGACCAGCTCGCGTTCACAGCTCATTAATGCTGAGATCAGTCCCGGTCCCTTTAATTTTGACTTCTTGTTTCTTTTCCCCCTTCTTTCAGGTAATTGTGCTCTCCTCAGCACTCCTGACACCACAAGGTGCTATTGAGCTGTTGTTTGCCGCAGACCATCCCCAGCCCGACTCCGATATCTGACATGGGAGGATCTGTGGAGAAGATGTGCGACTGCCTTGGCTGGAAGCATCAAACCCCTGGTCTGCCACTGTTCCCAATAGCCTTCTGAAGAGCAACATATCCCCTGCTGTTCCAGCTGAAGCAGCTGGGTACCTGTCTGCAAGGGAACCTCTGCAGCTTGCAGGGGGCTCTAAAAGATGGTCCATTTGTCCTGTAACTCCCTCTCCTTAAGGATCAGGCAGTGTGGTGCCCAATCATCCCCTGCTGCTCTTTCCAGGTGAGGATGATTGCTTGTAATAATTCCCTAGAAAAGGAGCAGCCAAGGACCAGGCAGGCTGAACGTGCGTTCCCTGAGCAGCACTTTTCTCTGCAACTAATGCCAAAGTTTTTTGGGGGTTGATTCTGGTGGGAAGTGCTGCTGAGGGAGGAAAAGGCCAGCAAAATCCATTTCTCTGTCATGTTACCTTGCAAAAGATGTGTGCCTTATACAGCCTCTGCTCATTATGTCCAGAGAGATGAGCACAGCCCCAGTGTAGCTGGCTGGGCAGCTCCCAGTCCGGTGATGCTCTCTCAGCTGCAGCAGAGCAGCAGGATGAAGGGCTGAGTTACGTGGTTGCTTCTCTCACAGGTTCCCATATCCTGCTCTAGTTTCTCCACCCACAGTCCCAGGAGAAAAGGCTGTTTCTGATGGCACACTTCTCTGTAGTTTAGCACAAGGAGGACATATGGGCTGTGATGGGTTGGTGTTAACCCTGGAAGAATCCTCCTCTCACATGCATTTAAAAAAGAGAGAAAAAAAAGCATGTTCCCATTTCCAAGAGGCCACTGTGATAGATTCTTTTTTGAGCTAGATTTCTGAACAGCGTGATTAGAGAGCAGCTTTTATTTTTCATTTATGATAATGAAAAAGCTGCCATCAAATTCAGTTATGTAATTTTTCTCTATAAAAATTTAATATAATCTTAGATAAAAAAAGCATCAGCCAATAGAGATTGTGATGGTGCATAGCACAATTTGTTCCACATTGCAACATAAACGGTGGAGCTACAAAGCTGCATCCTCTTGATTCATCACAGAAAGGCTAAGACTACAGCTTACGCTAGGAATGAGAATGTCAAATGATACGTGAAGTTCACTTGAACACAGCATTCTTTCTGATGCCAAAGGAATAGATTAAATAGGAAGTAGCTCTTTAACCTTTGTTCAGTAGCTTGCTTAAGTTCTCTTAAATGTTTATAATGGTCTCCAGAAAAGGCTGCATTTTGATTTAAATTCACTTTTGAGTGGCTAGAAGGAAACAAAGGACCAATTATAAAGCATGGACAATGTTGCCTCTATGAAAGAGCGATTTATAAGAATGACTATAGAATGGAACTTTGTGCTATAAAAAATGAGAAATATTATGAGATTGCAATGTTAAAAGCTCAAGAAATATTTTGAGCAGAGCAGCTCAAAAGCAAATAGCCTTTCTCTTCTTTTTCTTTCTATACCATTTAATGTTAGAATACAGATGATTTATAAATTATGTAATCAATAAAGCAGTGCTCTTACAATGCTCATTCCTCATCCCTTTCCCTGCTAGGACACAGGGCTATGCATACCAGGGCTGCATATTCCTGTGGCCCCCTTTTTTTTTGTGCTGTTTGGTTTCCCCTGAGAACCAAAACCTTTTGTCATGGAGATGTCCTGGAGAGGTTTCCATACCCTGTTGGTGGTAGAAAGGCTCTCCTACATCCCATGCCATTGCTGACCCAAGTGGGTTCAGGCACTCGCACCTCTGAGCTGCTGCTGCTTTCCTGAAGTCATGGAAGCCCATGGTTGTGGCCTTCTCTCCCTCACCTGTTCTTCATGAGCCAGGTCTCTGACCTGGCCACCTGAGGATGTGCTCTGCAGGGTAATGAGAAGGGGAGCTGGGTTTAAGGAGGCTTTGGTGCTCCTCCCCATCCTATGGGTGAAGCAGCTCCTCTGGCTGAGGCAGTCACTGGTTTTCTAGGCACCATTTTGGTGGGATCTTTTCAGCCAGTGGGACCATAGCTACGGTGATGGATGCTGAGACCCAGCTGCCATCTCGTACTCTGTGGCTGAAGAGATGAAAGCAGGTGGTCACGAAAACCCTGCTCCTCTCCTAAACCAAGACTAGAGTGGGTCTTTCCAGTGGCCCCGTGTAATAATTGGCTCCTATTTGTAGAAAACAGCTGTTGTAGCTACACATAGCACATGCTGGAGAAAAGCCCTGGGTGACGTGTGCTCTCCTGCCAGTTGTACATGAGCAGAAGCCACACAGAAGAGACTTTGCTTGGGCAAGTGCAGGGTGCTGGGCCACAGCAAGGAGTGCCTAAGCCCTCTGCATTGAGGCTGAGCTATGCTCACCAGGTGTGGGGTGGGGAAAACACAGGGGCACCCTTAGCATGTGGGGTTGCTACAGGGGTATGCTCAGACTGGCTGGGCAAGCTGTTGTGTATGAATTCCAGTCCTAAATTACTTGGCTTGGCGAGAGTGGTAGTTCACACCAAACAGATTCCCACTAGCAGGACCTTGCCAGTGTTTCCTTACACCAACTATGAGAGCAGTGTGCTAACCACAGGAGAACTGGTGTGGCAGCCACACTAGGCCCAGCACAAACATCCTACTCACAAGGACCCATGCTAAAACCCCTTTAAATGTGAACAAAACAAGCTGAAGGCTTGTAGTAATTTGATTCAATTCTTCATTGTCATACCACTCTATATAAAGCTGTTGTGCATGTTTTTTTAAAGAAACTGGAAGCTCCTTAAAACACTGTTCTGGCAGATGCTGACCTACCTTACCTCATTCTTTCCTCACTGGAGCTTTTTTTTGACACGGGGATATGAAGGATCCAATTTTAATTTGAAAGCTCTCTGCCTTTTTTCAGTGCCTCTCCTAAAAGAACTTTGTGAAAGGAAGTTGTAAAGCAGTTGTGAGAGCTTCCCCCCTGCAGATTACGCTAATAAAGCAGCAGCACAGGCAGCAAGGGCCTTCTGATAGTTTTTGCAATCAATGTGAACTACCTGGAGAAAACAATTACTTTGTCTCAGTGCTTTGCTGGCATTACCAATTATTTCTCTCACACAGGAAGAAAACACAAGAAGAGATGCAATTCAAAATTTAATGTTGAAACAGGCAAGAGTGAGAAGTCCACTCTGTATAAGGAGTAACTGTACACAAAATAAATAAATTACAGTTCAAGCAAAAGCACAACTGGCTTTTTAAAGTGCATGTGTGTAAGGCCTTTAGCCTGTGAACTCCATTGGCTCATTGTAAAAAAAAAAAAAGAATGCTTAAGTCAGCCACATGTGTTTAGGGATGAAGAGGGACTGGCTCAGCTCTGAACAAACAGCCAGCTTCATTGCCTTGGGGCAGCAGTGGTTCACATCGAGCTCAGTTGCAGCCAGGTTGTTTCTCTGCCTGTTATACACCAGGGAGAGAGAAAGGAAGAGGAGAAAAGTGTCTTACACTGGCAGCTATAATGGACTATCACTCCAACTCCAGGCTTGTTCCTCAAAAGCTCTGTGTTAGATCATTTAGTCTGGACAGTATTTTTTTCAGACAGTAAAAAAAAAAAAAAAACCCGCAAGTTATTTGTCATTAGATATGTTTACACCCCGTGCACAATAGTTTTGCATACAAAGAGTCTGGTCAAGTTGTCAGCAATAACATAGCTAGTAAAAAAATAAAGGACCGTTGTGTACAGTCTTGATACCCAGTTTTGTCCACTTATTCTACAATTACTTTTACAGAACTGTTTCATGTTTTCTTGTTTGTTTGGAAATACATGGGAAATAAACAGCTCAACTGTGTGATAAAATTGAACAGATAACATCATGCTGTCCTTCATCCAAGTGAAAATGTTGTAAGACTGGAGTGGTTACTTCTGAACAGTGAACTGCAGTTCAGGGGTTTCCCTGCTCAAGTACAAGTTAAGAGTCACAGCTAGAAGGCTGTCTCTGCACAAACATCAAGCCAGATCTGTCCCACTGAAGAAAAGGCAAAGTGAAAGCTCTTTTCATTTACTGGGAAGGTCCATTTCCAAATGCTTGTTCTACATCCTGGAACTGTTTCAAGAGTTTTTGTGGGGTTTTTGTTGTTTTTATTCTTTTCCAATCTGCCACTGTTCATTGTTCAAGCAACTTCTTTCTACAGCCATGCAGAACACTACCTGAACCATTGTCACAACGCTTGGACTGTAGACGTGCCAGTGTTAGACACCCCAGGTTTCAAGCTTGAGAGGAGTGTTGGGAAGACCAACACCTCTCCTTGGCCCTGCTGTCAGACGGAAGTGACAGTCCTCACTTTGGCAGACAGAGCTTGCTTAAACCTCCTCTTCAGATCCTGCATGTTGGGCGATTTGGGCCGTGGAATGAGGGAGGTCCTCCGTCTCTCAGGGGTGCTGGTGGTCTGTTGTTTGCTGACTTCTTTACAGAGGACATGGAAGGCATTGAAGACATCGTTGTAGTTTTCACTGACAGACACTTCGTAGAAAGCACAGCCCAGCATGTTGGCCAGCTGAAGCCCATGCTGAGGCTCCACTTCTTTAATATGCAAGAGATCAGCTTTGTTTGCTACGATGACAACAGGGACGGTGCTTCCTGGATGCAGCTGCCGAACGTGGTGGTAGAGGTGACTGAGTAGTTCATAGCTCTTATAGTCTGTGATGGAGAAGACAATCACCAGGGCGTCTGCCCAGCGGATGCATCTGTTCAGCTGCTCATTACAATCCAGGCTGTGTCCATGGATCTGCAAAGTGAACGGTCTCAAATTAGATAGCTGAAGTCACAGAAGACTTTTGAAGGAAGGTTCCTTTAGTCTTTCAAGCTAAATAGCATTTTGCAGTTTCAGATATATGTATCTGCATTTCACATTGTAAGTGAAATCTTAATCTGAGCGTGGCAAATAAATACATATGTTGATTCAGCTGCAAAAAACTGGAATTTAACACTGGAGTTTGCTATACTCAAATGGAAAATTGACCTGAGTAGTTCTGCATGCAGAGAAAGACTTTGTAGTTCCACAGAATGGGAAATTAACTGGCTAGACAGTAAGTCTGGGGAAGCAAAGATATGAGCTGGAAGCATTTAGACCTGGAGCGCTGCCCAGTTCAAAAAGGCAGAAATCCAGCACTACTCAGGTCTATACATTCAAAACTTCAGCTTGTAACATCCTAGTGAGCACAGCCCCAGTACAGTACACTGTTTAGCTTTCTGTTATATAAACGTATGAATTTTGCTGGGCAGTAGCCATGACATTTTGTTCTATGTGTACCATATCTACACAAAGTGGGTGGTTGGTTTTTGGTTTTTCCCCCCCCATCTAATGCTCCTAATATATGGGAACAAGACAGTTCAGTAACTCAGCCACTGCAAAGTACTGGGCCTCCCACGTACAAACAGTTCACCAAAACGGAGCTGTTTCTTCTCATACCAGCAGACTTCAGGCACCCAACCCATCTGGCTCAGCTGCTTAAAGCACAGGTTGCCAGCTCTCCGACCCAGAGCCCCGCACTGAGACAGACACCGGAATGCTTCCAGGAAGAGCAGAGCACCACGCTGCAGCAGAGGGACACGCACACAAAGCTGGGGCTGCTTGGGGATGTCTTGGGGATGTGTCTGACTCACCTGCACTCCCGGGGTGTCCTGCACTTGGATGGCCAGCACCTCTCCATCGATCTGGATGTGCCTGCTGTAGAGGTTACCTGCCAGAACACCGACAGGGTCACCAGGACAGCCACCGCTCCTCCAGCAGACACATGCTGCTTTTGCTGCCCGTCAGCCATGCAGGGACAGGTGTTAACTATGAAGCAGGGGACCACTGTTCATTTTATTTTTTTCCCCCACTTGTAACAACATCACCAGAAGCCTGGGATTTATGACTTCACTAGGATTTAGCAACCCTGGGATTTAACCTGGCCGTGACTTGCTCAGCCACTTCCTGCGGGCTGCCCTCCCTGGGAGGCTAGCTGTGCACAGCAGCATGCACACCAGCACCATGCACACCAGCAGTCGCTCTTCCAGCCAGTTATTTATACGCTCCCGGCTGGCTGACCCCGAGCTTTGCTGCCTTTGGGGGCTGCTCTGCTTTCCCCAGGGAAGCGCTGCGTGCTCCAGCAGCACTCAGCACACAGCTCTGCACTATGTGCGTGTCGGCACCAGGCATCGCCCATCACCCGGGGCTGCAACACCGAGCTTGGAGAGGGTGAAGACTAACAGCTTTACAGCATATTTTACAGTTTTAGATTAAAAACTTTTTCAGAGAGGGCCATTTTCACCGTGCGAACAAGGCAGAACGAGGCAGCAGCGAAGCCGCAGCACGGCCGCACGCGGGGCTCACCCCGTCCCCACCGCCGGGGGAGACCCGGGAGGGGCACCGCGCCCCCCAGCCCCATCCCGAGCAGCGCTGCCCACCTGCGTTCCTCTCGTAGTCGCCGATGAAGCGCCGCGTCAGGAACCGCACCACGAGCGCTGCGGGAGGCACACACAGGCGTTAGCCGCGCTCCGCCGCGCCGCCCCGCCCGGCCCGGCCCCGCGCCGCCTCACCTGTCTTGCCCACGCCGCTGCCCCCCACGACGGCGATCTTGACCAGGCGAGGCCGGGCCGCGGGGCAGCCCTCGCCGCCGGGCGCGCACTCGGCGATAGTGCACATGCTCTGCGTCAGGCGCATCGCGCTCCCCGCGCAACCCCCCGCACCCACTGCCGCCGCCGCCGCTACCGCCGCGTTTTTCCCGGCCCCCGCCTGCCCCAAGCCCCGCCCCGCCGCTGACAGCCAATCAGAGCGCCCTAAGGCTAGTAGCCACGCCCCCATCCACGCCCCTCGCTGAGCGGGCTGAGATTGAGGCTGGGGGAGAGTGGGGTGGGTTTGCACACGCGCTGGTGGAGGCTGTTAAAAATGGGGAGCTCATTTTGAATTTTGAGGGCTGGAAGCCTGTATTTGTGACACTGACTGCGTGTCAGACAGCCCCAACATCCAGCAGCGGCTGGCCTAGCGCTTCTGAGGAGCTTTGTCCTGGCAGGCTGATGCCAGCGCAGGCGACATCGCACACTTTCCAGACACAGAAACACACAAAGATACCGGAACAGGGGGGAAAATCAAATAAAATATGGATATGACAGTGGCTAAAGAAACAGAAAATAATGTCAAGGAAGGGGAAATATGGACGGGGGGGGAAGGAGGCAGTACCATGCCAGCCTGGAAGCAGGAGGGGCTGAGAACATGAAGTGTTCGCTGGCTCAGCACAGAGCCAGAGCCGCAAGATGGAGGGCACAACCTGCCCGCGGGTGGAGCAGGGAGGGATCGGCGTCAAGCCACTGTCCGGATGCAGGGAGGACGGACCTCGTGGTAAAGGTCACCATATAACTGTGCTGATTTTGCAAAAAGAAGAGGAAATAGACCCAATATTTGGCTCAAAACCACAGCAGGGAAAGTGTTAAAAGAGGGTCAGGGTATGTATAGCTGGGATGTGTTGGTGGCAGGGGCCAACGGCAGTCACCGCCGCAGCAAACAAGTGTTCCTGCAGAGCCACAACGTTATGCTTGCCTCTGGAACAAGATATCTCAAATACAGTGGGCAAATTGCTGCTCCCACAGCAGCTGCTGCTCCCTCAGCTGTGGGTGTGAGGGTGGACGCCCTGAATAGCGAGCAGGGCTGGGTGCAGTGGAGGGACACGTCTCCCTGCCACCACCAGAGCAAGGAGAGACAGTGATGGTTGGGATTTGTAAAGGCCACCAAGGTCATAGGAAAAAAAAATACGTGGTAGATTTCAAATAGATGCAATTTAGAATAAATGGATTGGTAAATTATGTCTAGAAAAAGGCACTCGAAGTCAAAAGGGAAAGGAGTAAGGGATCTAAGTAGAAAAAATTTATAGGGCTGAAGGACTCAAGGACCTGCACATAAAGGAAACGCTGGCTTTCTTAATGCCGGAGCAGCAGAAATGATCTGGATGTTGTATCTTGTGTGAAGGGAAAGGGCTTCACAGGAGATCTCCTGACGCCTCGGTAACTAAGGCTGCTGGAAACAGAGAGCCTAGGGGTAATCGTGAGGAAGATCCCTCCCCTGAGAAAGTCTTGTCTTCAAAACAGGGAAATACAGAAGGCAAGCAATGGCAGACAGGAGCAGTTATTTCAACCAGGGAAGAAGAAGCAAGGTTGCCATGCAGTGGGAAGGGCATACAGATAAAGGAAGTCTGGCAGCATTTCCAAAACCAAGGAGCACTTTGTCTCCATTTTTAATAAAGAGGATTATGTGAAAGATGGGAGCAAAAGGAGGATGAGTAACGTGAAGAAAGTCATGGGTAATTATTGCAGGGGGAAATTCAAGCTGTCTGCAGAGTGCCGACAGACCAAGCGTGTGAAGACAAGGGTGGGAGGAGCAAGAAGTCTTCCTGTAGCTCTCAAATAATTCTGGAACACCTGCATTAAAGAAAGGGAGGAAAATATTTCACAGTAATTTGGACAAATTTTGAAGGGGAGAGAAATAAAAGGTATGGGAATAAGTGGGATAAAATGAAATGTGTTTTCAGAATGATATCTTTCCTTGATACAACATTTTCTCCCTTTTCTTTAGAGGGAGGAAACGTGACAAATCTAATCCCTTTGGATTGAATAATACCTGACACTGTCCAGCAGGAACAGGTTGTTTAAACAGAAGAACAGGAGACGAGGAGACAATGATGGAGGGCTGTGTGTATGGGATGCGGCAGAATGGAGGAAAGTTGCTCTGAGGAACTCATCAGGGCTCCTCTCTTCCTCCATATTTTCATTATAACAGTGTCATCAAGAACGCGAACGTGCTAATGAAATCTACTGTTGGCAGAGCTCGGAGTCATCACCACTTCAAACAAGAGTAGGAATAACGTACTGGAGAAATTGGATGCCTCTTAGAACTAGATTAATGAAAATATAATTAAATTTGATAATATTAATGGCTTGTGGAGATAAATCAAAAAATTTCTTCCATCAGCTATGAAATCAGTGCTTGGAAAAGAAGAACTAGTTAATCACAAGATGAGTAGGAGCTGTGTAAACACGCAAATGTAGACCCAGCTATGTCAGATATGTTATTTCAGAAAAGATGTGAAATACGAGGTGTGATTCTGTCACCCAGGCTCAAGCAAGAGTAAATCAAAGCAGAGCAAGTATGGACGAAAATTACTGTGATGATTAAGGCCTGCACAGCCTGTTTCAGCCAAAGAACACTTCGTGCATTCAGTTTTTCAAGATAAAGAAAGTGGGGCTTGGAAAAGAGGTGCCAGGGAAGCCAAGTTACTGGTAGAGGCCGAGGTCAGCATGACAACAGGTGGGTATAAGCCCACTTCTGCAGTCAGAGCAGCAAAGCACTGGACCAGCCCTCTAACAAGAGTGGCAAGAGCAAAATCAACCTAACTTCTTTTAAATGGAGCTGGAGTTTACATCAGGTATTCTAAAATGCGACTGAGTGCAGTGACAGTGAGATTGGATGATTGAGAGGTGCCTTCCAGAGGCCTGCAGAGAATACACAAATGCTGTTACAGAGATTAATGTTTAGACCTAACATATAACAGCAGTGGTGTCTCCAGTGCACAGAGGTAGAAATTGGAAAGGCTGATGAAAATGAGACGACGCCTCAATAAACTGTCAGAATGTCAACAGTATTCTCCATTCTGTGAAGGAGGTGATTAGAGACAAGCTGGAAGTGCTAAAACAACCAGAGAGTGCAATCCTCTCTCTGTGTCTGAAAACACAAAGAGCAAAACAAGTCAGTGAGACTGAAAGGTGAAACTTCGGGAAAAGTGGAGGTACAAAATACATTATTTCAGAATATGTGCTTGAGCCAGGGGATCAATTGGTCCCAGAAGGAGCTGGAATAAAAATAAAATTATCAATATACAAAAAAGTACATGTATCGATTATGAGAAAATGCAGTTTTACAATATTTTACGCTAACATAAAATTCATAAGCAGCAGAAAATTACTTTCCTCAACTTTGGAAACAGTCTCTCAAGTATTAGGGACCAGAAAGAGCTCTAGAACAGCACGGACACGCTTCCTCATCCTTCAGTCCTTTTAATACAATTCAGTTCTTATTAAATTTAATTAATTAATACAATTTAATTCTTATTTTTTAATGCAATTTATTTTTTATGTCTTCCTCTCAGCTACGTGGAAGTGACTGCTGTCAGAGATGAGGTCTTACCCTGGGTGGCCGCAGGTCAGAGCTGCTGTGAATGCGCTCCCACAGTTCAGGGCGCATTTCTACGAACTATACGGTGTCATTGCTCAGCGGGTAAGCTTATGTGTGACCTACATGTTTCAAAAGGACACTTCCGTCAGCAGCCAGGGGAATGAAACTTCATCATCTCATGCATTGGCTGTTCAATTCTAACACATATCTTTAAAGAAACAAGTGGCCTGGACAAAACGTTCAGAAACACAGGCGATGGCTGCTCGTTCCAGAGAAGTATTTACTTTTCAAAGCACTATGAATTCCTTGGTTTTATAGACGTAAATACGAGAAAAATCCCTGCTCATGGCATGGTACATATGTTCCAGGTTCACAAAATACAGAGCGAGGTCAACCAACCCCTGTGGAAACCCAGGGAGAATGGGTTTCACCCACTGCCCTGGCACAGCGCTGTCACATTGCCAGCCACAAGCAGAACAAAGGAGAGAGGAAGCAGAGATATTAAAAGAGACTGCATAAACAGGAACAGAATTCCTCTCTGCACTGGGAGTAATTGTCTGGCCAGGAGGGCAGCAGTGAGATAGGATCTTCATTCCGGCAGAGAGAAGTGGGGAAGGGAGGGACACACTCTGTGCGCCCTCACCTACCCGCATCCCCCACGCCATTTCTGTAGCAGCACAATAGCAGACATTTTTCCCTTTCCACAAGAAAGCCTGACTAATGTTCTGCAATTATATTAGTCAGCATTTTAATCAGATTTTATCTTCTCTTGAGCTTGCAATTTTATTTTTCCTCATTTCCTCTTTGTGTAGCGTTGAATGAACTCTCATTCAAGAAGTGAAATCTAAGAGTTTTCTTCTCCGTTCAGGTCTGCCCATCTGCTGCTAGTATTTTTTTCTGTGCTGGTTTGTGCCCCCACAGTACAAGCAGCTGTCCTGCACACAGAATGCCGGTTCGGTCCAAAAAGGCAGGGAAGGTGTCCCAATGATGATGGAATCTCTTGAAGTAATACAAGCTTGAAGGCTTCATTCAAAAATGTATGTGAGATCACTTAGCAGAATTTTTGTTTTCCATTTTAGGAATGCCTTGGGTTCCATATTAAGCTATCCAAAAAAACTGTGGCAGTAAGTGCTGTTGCCAGCCTCTCTACGTCACGTCTCGTGTTACAGCAGGGTCAGTCTGTCAAGGGGCAGAACGCCTGGGTTGTGTTAGGAAAGGTCACTGAAGCGTCCTGCTGTGCCAGGCCAGCCTCAGGAGGACGCTTGCTGGGGCCACTACAGCTCCTGCTGAGCAAACGCAGAGCTTTTTGCTCATGCCATCCGCACGTGCAGCCTCTGCAGACCCTTTGGCTCGTTTAGGCTCATCCCGCAGAAGTTGCGTCCCTGAAGCTACGGATGGAGAAAACAGTGTTTCTGCTGCCACTTCTCCAGACCTCTGCTCTTTCCTTTGGGCTGGCAGCAACTGGCCCCGTGTGCCAGTGTCAGCCAGGCTGGCACAAGCACCCATCCAGCACGGCTGGGCTGGCCTTCTACAGTGGAAAGGTACTGAAAGCTGTGCCTTTCCGATGCAACTGCTTTAGCGAGAAGGACATATATTCAAGTCATGCCTACAATCTACAACAGAGCTGGGATGAGTGAACGTGTAGGTTGCAAAGTCAAAGTCAGAAAATATAGGAAATGCCAGAAATAAGATTGCCTGGGCAACCTTAACTCATCCTCCCACATGCATATGCATTTTGTTACAGCCTTAATTGCATAATGTCGTACCATTACACTGTCTCCTGTCATACTGGCAGCCTGTCTTTTATCTGCCCGTGGGAACACAGCACCTAAATATACCTGAAGATCTGGATGTTATTCAGCATCTCTTATATCCTCAGTTAATCAGCCTGTGGTGCAACATACGAAGTGTTCCCTTAATACAGTCATTACTGACTGCTTCCTAGGCTTGTCATGGTGTACTGCAAAGTTACGTAAGAGAAGCTCAAGCTGTGAGTTGGCTTGGCTGCATAAATCACGTATGCCACTTAGACCCCAGTCAGCTGCTACCTCATCTTAAGACACCCAAGTGCTCTATTTTCCAAATCTCTGTGTTCTGTTTTGCTCGAGGCCGGAGCCCACTGGTGATGCTTTGTGGGGGCTGGGTTATAAGGTATTTGAATGAGCAAGCACTGCTGCCTGTGAGGCAGCCTTAGCAGCCCTAAGTAGTTTTGTATTCATCAAAGTTTCAGAGCAGTCATTAGCATTCACACAATTATCATGCAGGCAGGTGACAGCAGATAGGCAGCCAAAAATTGTCAAGGAAATGACATTCATTTTTATTAGTGAAAAAACGAGACTTTGGAGCTACTGCAACAGCCAGCATTTTGATAACAATCCAATTTTCAACAATACCCTGTGAGGATGGTGACATGCTCTAGGATTAAACACAGGAAGCTTAAGAGCAGACTTTGTCAGCTATGTTTGTTTTCTATAAATCCCTTTGTGATTATGATGAACTGCACCATAGCAGAGAGGGGCAATTTAGTGTTATTGTATAGATGACTCATATCGTCTCCATGGTTTGACAAGAGCACCGTTTTTTCTAAATAAAGAAAGCAGCCAGTCCAAAAATAGAAGTAACACTCAGAAGAATGCAGCTCCTGGAGGAATTACAAATTCCACCAACCAAAAAACACAGAGGTTGGTATGCTGGGGCATCTCTGCTGAGGATATTGTGTGAAAGCCATTAATGCTTCATCTGGAATGTAAATCTGTGCCATCCAAATGGGATTTAAGTATTTCCAGGTAGGACTTCAGTTCCTGGCTAGAACCAGTTTTAACCGGTTGTGCAATTTTCATGGTCATTTTTATATTTGCTTTCTTGCTCAGAGAGCCCAGAGTTATTTGCTCTGTGCTACCTGCATTGTGTGGTATGGCTGGAATGGGTCCCCAGGCAAGGAAGGAAATGGGGCCTCGTCCGGCCAGCCTTCCTCCTCCTCACCCTGGCAGGGCCTCTCCAGCCAGCAGGCTCCGGGGCAATTGCACTGCTTGCAAATTCAAAGGGGACACGGACACTGCAGTGTCTGCCACTGCACGTTGTAAGGTTTAACACCATCTTATTAATGGGAAGAAAGGCACAGATGCCAGATAGATGGAAACCAATTTCACTTTTTTCTTATGCGAAGCCAGATCACTTTGTCTTCCAGCTTTTCCTTGCTCCCAAAACTTATCCAAGGACCTTGAAAAGAAATGCTCTCATTTGCCTGAAATATCCTGGAGATGGGTCTCTGTGGCCGAAGTACAACTTGCCTTTATGACAGTCTCACAGATTTCTCAAAAAAAAAAAAGTAAAAACATCTCAATATATAAATCTGTTACTTGTGGGTTTTTTGGTTGTTTGTTCATTTGTTTTTTACAGTAAATGAATTACAGAAATCACCAAATGAGAAAGGAAAAAAACTGAGAGAGAATCACTTATTCTATAGCTTCCAGTATGGTATTTAAAAAACAACAGAGCACGAGAATGAGGAAGAGGTGAGCTAGGAGCTGTAAATGTAAGCACCTGGGACTGGCTGTGCTGGAAAACCCAGTGCACAGACACACCATGGCTCTGCAGTGAATTTTATCCACCTGCCTAGAAATCGCATGTAAGTCAAGCCAGGCTGAAACTACACTGTGCAAAATAGCTGATGGAGCAAGTCAGCTGGGTAACAGCAGAGAGACTTCCACCCTAGTTGTGTTGTAGCTTCACTTCTGATGTCTGGCGTCCCACTGTTACAGAACTGCCGCAGAAGGGGTGTGAATGTGGCACAGCTATTGCCCTGCGTGCAGATAGGCTGGACACCTGACAGAGGCAGCAAGCAACTGGGCTCCCCCGGGGCTCAGTGGACAAGCCAGCAGTACACAAGCCACTGTTTGGGAAGGAGGAATGGGCTGGTTTTGCTCCTTTTCGTCTGTTGCAAAATGTAAAAAACTGCAATGTAACCAAAGCTACCAAGACAGCCAATGGTTCGTCTTCATTTCAGTATTACTCCTGCATAGACCTAAGGATAGAAAGTCTGACTTTGCTGTTAGTGGGCTTCATCCCACCTTAGGAATTCTCTGTCTGGTAAAGTGAGGACAGCTCACTGTAAGGGGAGCACTAGGTCACAGCCTGAATCAGTGATTGAGCACCTGGTGAAGGGCGGTGGCTGGCCTAGGGAGCACAGGCAAATTGTTTGCACCTGTGCCCCCTCCACCTGACCAGAAGGGATGGACCCAGGGTGGGGCTGCCCTGGGCTCATTTCAGAGCCAGCCACTGAGGGGAGTGCATCTCTTGTGGGAATTGGCTGCTCCTTGGGAAGGTGTTGTTGTCTTGATGGGGGATTACCATTATGTGAGTCCAGAACTTTTTGTTATTCCTTTTTATGACCATTAAATTATCAAGTACTTTACCTGGGACTGCTAGAGATAGATCTGTCTGAAGTAATCTCGCTCCTTCATTTGCATGGTGCACTTTAACTGGTGAAGTGAGGGTAGTTGTATGTACCCTACACCAGAGCTACAGTCTCTGTTAAAGGTCACCTTGAAACATACGACTCTTTAAATTTAAGATGAAAGGGCAATTGAATGCCAAGTCCTATGCTTTATTCGTTACAGTACCTCATGCCCCATTATATGCTACTGTACCACTGGTGCTATTGTTCTAAAGTGTGTTTTTTGCTGAAGGTTTGGTCCCTCATCTGTCGGCATTGGTAACAAAGTTTACATTAATTTTCATGGTACAGGAATAGAATTATTCACTACAAAATGCATTCCCATGTTTAGTCTGAAGTTGGGCAAAAAAAAAACCCTGTATCTAGAAAGTCTGGGAAAATGTGTGCTTCTTTACAGTTGGTTTGTAGAACGGACCAAAAGATTGTACTTAGCTGAAAAAGAGCGCTAATCAAGACTGACTTGTAACTCAGGATATTTCAAATTGCTGAAAGGAATACTAAGAATCAGCATCATTGTTCTCAGCATAGAAGAAAACCTCGCTAGGAGCATATAGAAGAATCTGTGGAATAATCAAGTCTGAGAGCAACTCCAGCTACAATCAACTGCTGGAAAAATTGGCAACATTACAATTTAATACATATTGGGCTTTTACTGTGTTCTAAGAAAAGAATCACTGTATGTAAAGTCCTTACTACAAACAGCAGTAACTGTCCCTGTAGTTATTGGCAGCATCTGTCCTGGATTACCTGGGTATGAAGGGGAATAGCTTCTACACAACAATAACCAGGAGATCCAGCTAAATGAGGTGTTATTCTAGCCATAGTGTTTAGCTGTAGATGCGGACAGCAGCTGACTCACTGCTTACAATCACACATTCTCTCACTTCTTGGCCTCTAACACAGCTGAAACATCGCAAACTGATAATAGGATTTCTAAATGAAAAGTAGAATTATTTTGCATTAACGTTGCATGCAGTCATGAATAAAACAGTAACACGTAACTAGAATGTTTTTCACTTGTATCTGAGCAATAGCTGCAATCTCAGCTGTTTCAGAATGTGTATTCTTTCAAAATACCAGAAGGCAGTTGTACATAAAAGATTCATTCTCCTTTGGTGTATGAATCAGCCACGAAAGAACCAAGGTTGCAATTCATTCTCCTGTCTGCTCAGCAAGCAGCAGAGCTACATTATTACTGATTTGGGGCAGATGATGATGTTATAATTAAGCCTGAGATAAAAACTCCTGAAAAAAATCAGTGCTCAGTAAAAATATTCTGGGGGGAAAAGAACAACTGGCTGAGACTACAATAGGGCATAATTTTCTCTGATTCTACTCATGCAGTATTTTCTAAAACAACATTTACATTTATTAGTGAATGTCCCACTTTCTTTGAATAGCAAATCATTTGACTGCTGAGGTAGAATCCTTTGTTATGAGTTACAATATGCAATTGCATTTACAGAAAGTAACTTTTTTTTTTTTTTTTTTTAAGACTCCCTGAAAGCTGTACTGCAGCTCGTCTACAGCAATCGAGCTTACAATTTTTTCTAACACTAGGACAGACTGTCCCTTAGCTGGCAAAGAAATAAAACAAAAAGCAAGGGTATTTTTTTTTATCATTTCTTATTGTTTTAAAATCCAAAGGCAAATTGTGTCTGACTTTGTATTTCAGACTTGTAGTTCCATTTGCAGTTGAAAAAGTGCCCAACATTTTATGAGAAAAACTTCAAATATGAGAAAAGAAGAATGTAGCAAGTAGAGAATGGAAAACCAGCTCTGTAAAGGAAACAAATCTGATGCTTGGGATGAGGAGACAGAAAGGCACTGCGGGGTGCCTGGATGAAAAGCTCACGGTGGTGCTCTGAAAAGTGAGGGGTCTGGAAGAAACACATTCACCCTGTAATATTTTGCAGTTCCTAATATGTATGTTTCTTAAATGGAATGATACTGCTGTGCTTTGCGGGCAGTTGCTTCAGTCATTTCATCTTTGGAGCTCTGTCAGTCACCAACAGCTGTGGCAATGACATGCAGCACTATCAGATGAGCTGATACAAACATGCTGACAGATGAGCTCTGCTGCCAGCCCCCTCCTGCTCCGCTGGTGATGCTCACTGTGCAGTGGAAGCAACAGGAGGAAAGGCAGGCACAACTCATCTGCAGCAGAAAACAGATTAGCTTTTGCCATGAGCAGAGAAGTGTATGGGTAGCTGGAGGTGGAAGGGGGAGAGCAGAAGAGGTAATAAACCTTTCACTTTTGCTCACTTCAGCCCAATCTCTTCTTGAGCTCAGTGGCTTTGGCTAGAGCTTTCAGGAGGCAAATGTTCCCCTCAATCTGAGGTGCTAAAGTTAGCTTGTTTGAGTGCCACACTGAAAGCAGTAGGTACCAAGACCTAAAAAGGTGGCCAGCACCTCAGACAGCAGTGGCCATGGACCCTGACACTGGTTGTACCTCTGGACAGAGCTTGGCTGCCCTGACTTCAGGTCAGGTCCAACCAAACCCCATACCTTTCCCCGCCACCCCCTTCCTGTTCCATAAGCATGCACCAAGCCCAGCCCTTGCCCCTGGGTGCCTCCAGATCTGGTGTCTCAGGCCAAAAGCACAGCCCTCACCTTGGCAGCATCCCTGTGGGCTTTGGGCCTGCATGCACCAGGCCATCCTTGCACCAGAGGATTTGCTGGGCAAGAAGCATGAGCCCTCCATCACTGACAGGACACCCTGGCCAGCTTCTGGTTGACTCCTCAGGGGTGCTGAGAGGAGAGCAAAGCCAGCACCAGGTCTGGCTGCTCCCCATCTCCAGGTCTCTGTGGTGGTACAGGCACTGGGGTGCAGCGGTGGTGCTGCATGAGGTGAAGTGGCCTGGTCTGAGGTCAGGAAGCCCTGGATGTCAGGTCAAGTTGGTCTGTTCACTTTCAGAAGGGTTTTCCGTTTTTTTCCCTCAACATCTTTTCAAATATTTTCCCCTGGCTGTGAGTCTGTCATCATGTAAGAAACTGCTGGTGGCTTGTAGGTGAAATTTGTGTCTTCAAGCCTGGCTTTGCTGGGGGATGTATAAGAAAATGTAAGCATTACAGGCGCACATGGCTGTAGAAACTCCCAAGGAGAGGCTGCCAGCATGGGTGACAAGAATGGATATGGAATGCATACAACCTACATTTCATCACATATTACTGGAGGACACATTTCATGTCTAGAAAATGAAGCTGTTATTACAAGATGAAAATCTGTCTGCTGTGAGGTTTGATTTTGGCTGTGGTGCAAGACTGCTCTCAGGAGCAGAGTTGCTGTGAAACATTATGGGACACATTGAGTCACAATGTGATCCTGCAAGAGCTTCTCAACCATGTAGCAGTTGTTTTTCTTGTAGTCTGCAAATGGCTTTTGTTTGCCTGCCAAATCCAGCTGCCTTGTCATGCCTTGCAGCACTTTGGGAAGAAAGAGCAGACCTAGCTGGCATAGTCACAACCAAGGCAAGATCCTGTGAGCTCACACATACCTCAGCCCAATGGAGAGGATAAACTGCACGTGAAGATATACCATATCTTTCAAGGAGACAAGTAGCAACAACATGTGCTCTGTCATTAAGGACAAGTAGGCTATATTTTCATGATACACACTTTTCTGAGAGAGCCAAAATAAGGTTAGTGGGGCAGTGCCAAGAAACACCAAACAAGACCTCTGATACAAGAGCCAAATGAGTTCTTGGGGCAACCCCACTGCTCTGGGAGGTTCCTTAGGCCTGCTGCTAATGTCTTTTTACACACTTTCTACATGCCTCAGCATTCAGTCAGCTCTACCAAGAGGAAATATGCTGTAAACAAATACAATATTAGGGAAAAAGATGTACATATAGCTGATTTTCTAACCGCAGGAAAGTCAATAAGCTGCTTTGTACACAGTTCGAGAAACTCTTTTCCCTTCTTTCTTTCCCCTTTCCTCCTCTTTCCCATCCACCAGGTTGCCTGATAGATGCTGAGGTGTGTATAAGTTGTGTGTATTTCCAAAATACGCTCTGCTCTTCACCTGACTATAAAGTATGTAGTTAGCCCATTCTGATAGACCATGGGCACTGAAATGTTCACATGGCTGTTTAATGCTGCATTACTTCCAATTTTGAACTATATCAAAAGCAAGCTGATTTTCCTGTTTCAACATTTGCCCCATCTCTGGAAGGAGGACAATGTTTCCCATCATCGTCAAGAGCTCTGAGGTGGGTGGGTGAAAAGCACTATCAAGGTGTAATGTGTTTGTAAAATGATGGCTTGCTATAACCTTTGCAGGTGCTTTTGGTATGCAGGTGAGGCTAGATTGTGCTGGCAAAGGACAAAAGCTGGAGGAATTTGCTGGGAATTAAGCCCTGTGATTCCTTAGCAGGAGCTTCGATCACCTTAGTAGGATGGCAGAATAACTCATAAATTCTGTTGAGTCAAGGATGAGGTAAAGTCCTGGAGGCTCTACACCACCGTTGTATTAGTGGTGCTCCTCTCCCAAGGTATGGACAGAGCTGCTTCAGAAGGGTCTCCGCAGGGCTTTCTGTGGCCCACAGAGCTTCACAGGGACTCTGCTGCTGGCCAGAGTCTGTAGGAAGGACGATGCTTTTGTAAACAGCCAGCCCATTTGCCATGTCCAGAAAGATGTAATATCATGTTGTGTTGTATTCCTAAATGCATTAACACTGGTGCCATGTCTCTTAGACCCAACTTTACTTAGCATTTAGTGACAGTGATGCTCAGAAGCCTAGGTCGATTCTTTGGATGCAGATATTACATTGATCTGGGGGCTGCACTTCAGGTCATCTTCATCCAGAAGAGCTTACGTATTTCTATCTAATTCTTTAGAGCATTAGATATTCAGAGAGGGGAAAAAGTTTAAAAACAATCAAACAAAAAACTGTACATGTTATTTTATAAAATAAGAAAGTCTTCAGTCTAAATATACTTGACAACTATTGGCATTTGCTAACTTAACAGTAAAATGAGTTTGAGTGATGCATACTACCGTTATGGCTGTGAAAATGATTAGCATGAACAGGCCTCCTTTTGAAAAATAAAAGGTTCCTCAAGACAATGGACCTGGTGGCTGTTGCTGGTATGCCATATCCCATCTGAGCAGAGACAAACCAATGACTCAGTGATACTCCTGATGACTCAATGATACTTTTTCCATAGGAAATGTACGGGCTCTTTTCCTACCGTAGCATTGGCCAGAAGCAAGCCTGAGTCAACCTTAGCTGTTATAATGGGCTATACACACTGGGGCAAGTCTTCAGACCTCCCAGGTGGGCCTGGAGCCTTCTTGTGCTGGGTGGAATGAGGGAGAGTCAGAAAAAACAGAACAGGTCTGATCTGTGAAGCTGACTTACAGTCCCAGGCTAGCCCTGCAGTCTTCTAAAGTTGCTGGCTCAGCAGCCCAGCAATACCCAGCTTGGGAGTGAATTTGGAAAGGTCATGGCCAAGTGCATGCATTTCAAGGCATTCATTTTCTACCCCCTGCTGGCTCTGATTTTGAGAACAGCAGGGGACAGAGACTGACAATGATCCAGAGCTCTGAGAGTGTAGTGAGGTCCAGCTCAGTTACCTCCTAGCTGATAAGCGTAGAGCCAACAGCAAGGATATGGAGACAGAGCAACACGTCTGCATGTGTCCTTCATCTCAGACTTGCTACTGATGCTGGCCTGCTTGCTAGAGATGTTTGATGTTGTGTTGATGTTTATCCTTCGTTATCAAGTTTCTCCATTAGATTTTTCTCTTGAATCCTTTTTTTCTAGGCATCTGATGTTGCATCTAGACATTAATTCCACAAGAACCAAGGCACTCTAACACTAAAACTTTTCTTGCACCTAAAATCTGAGAAGTTGCATTTTAAAGATCACAGTTAAACAGAATAGGAAGTGTTTGCATGTCTTTCCAAATATCTGTGCATAGTCAGTATTAAGAATAAAGTTTCTATCGGATCTTAAGTGGAAATAAAAATGTTTTTAAAAGCTGTGTTCAGTAGAAAGAAATACTACTCTCCAGCAAAACCAAAAGTAAACAGTTTGCTTTCTATCTAGCTTTACAAGGACAGACAACAATAAGGGAGCTGATGGTTTAGAGCTAATGTTTTGTCCTCTAAGATAAGTAGTTTAGTATCATGGGAATACAGACGCAAAGAAAGGCATAGAATAGTGAAAATGAATGAAAATTTTTAGAGCAGTTGCTGAGTTTCACATTTTGAAAGTTTCCTCAGAGACATTGCTTGATCAAAAGCAATAAAGGAGGTTAAAAATCCCAGCCATGGCTCAGAACCACTCCACGTTACAGGAGGTAATGTGTTAACTCTGGAAGCTTATTGAGGTTGAACTTACGAGCTATGAAGTAGCCGCACAGTCCTTTGAGAGCACCATCTTTTTAGGTTAGGCCCATTATTGGTAATAATTCCTACTGTGTTTATAAGTTAGTTAATCACTGCAAGACAGCTTGAATGCAAGGGAGAACAGGGAGCTGGAGGAACTTATAAGACAAATTCCTGGCTGACAGTTAACAGGTTTCAAAATTAACAAGCTGTAAGAGCAGGGAATGAGGTCAGGCTGCCTGGTCCAACTACCCCACTGACTTGTTGGGATGGGGAGAGGAACAAGCATGCAGCACATGAGATACTGAGGCTGGTGAGATAAGAAATGCTTGTAACTTGCTCTTAAAGTGTTTGGTAGCTCTTCCACCAACTTCAATGTCATACTTGAAGTTTTAAAACATATGAAGAGACTTTTTAGAGAAATGTGATCCCAAAGCCTCAGAAAATGCTCCCACATAAAAGCAAGAGGTAAAATAACATAGCAATGCTTCAGTTACCAAATACTAGGAGGAAAATTACAGGCAATTTCAGTCCCATTGCTATTTTCTTTACTGCTTTGAAAGAATGTGGTAGATTACCTGCATTAGACAGGCAGGGTTAGAAAATGGTTTTCTTTTATGGGCTGCTAAAGTCTCAAAGACTTTAATGCCTTTGGAAATGTCTACGCAGCAAAATAAAGGACATGAAGTAGAATGGTAAACCTCAACAGGCTTTTATCTTGCTATTACAGATAACAAAAGCAGAAAAAACATAGCAGGTAGAAAGGGTTTTCCACACCAGCGTTTGTCTGTAACATCTGCACGGAGCCCCAGGGTGGTTTGTGTTTGGGCTCCAGCATGTGCTCTGGTCTGTCCGTCTGTCCTGAGCTGTGCAGGCATGTTTTCTGTCTGAACCACATGTAGATACACATGGTTACTATGCCTAATTAACCGTGCTCCCCCTCAGCCAAGTGAAACCTGAACAGGCTGGTGGCAGTACCCATGCTGTGCAACATCCAATGCTGTTGCACGATCAGCAGCAGCTTCGTTTTGTACTCAGGTTCATTTTGGCTGTGTTACTCAGAAAACAGCATCTGTTAAGAAAGATCTGCAGGGACAAAGCTTTTCAGAATGGTTCTGTTAACATCTCCTGCCTGTTGTCTAACTTCTTAAACCGTCACATTAATGCTATTATTTGCACCATGGCAGGTGCTATGCAAATAGGGCAAGGCGATAGAGGAGCCTGGTGTAAGGGAAGCAGTGGGGCAGTTGCCACTTATTTGGGTTAACAGACACATGTGGGTTCTGAAAGAGAAGGCAAGGCAGAAAGTGGCACATCAGTAAGGCCAGAAGTGGCAGCTTGCTGTGTCTGGGCTTTGCCAGACAAGTGGATCCCACCTACCTGCAATTACACACGAGCTAGTACAAGTTCATCGTAACTGTCAGCATACTTCTCTGCAATATCGCATCGTTATGCTCCTTGCCACTCTCCCCAGCAACACCAGAGTCACCTGCATGCTAATTACCATAAAGAAACTGAACTTTCATGCACCACCAAGTAGAGCTATCTGGAAAAAATGGTGTTTTTTTTTTCTATACTGAAAAGTAAACCATTTTGGTCAAAAATTTAACCTACACGCCTTTCTTCCATTTCTGACATACAGCCTGTCCAAAGAAAAATTGAAAAATATTGATGAAAACATTGAAGGCACTGATTTATCTCTGCTACTTAACATGAAAATTTCCAGTGAAGTGAAGGAACACGAGAGAAGAGGTTTGCCTTGTTCCACTTATTCCAGCTGTTTGCCATTGTGATGGCATGTTTAGCCCGCAGTCCTCTCAATGCAGAAAAAAGCCATACCAGGCTGACGTGGATACCAGGAGCGTGCCAACCCAAAGCTCTGGGAAGGTTTGTTCTGGGAATGTTTGTTTGTCCAAGACATAAGGTGCATGTCTAATAGCATGGCAAACACACATTTAAGTCATGTCTGTGTAAGCCAGTCACTTCGCATGGATGCAACACATCTACACTAACAGCTTTCCATCAATAACCTCACCTGTACACGTTTTTCTAAAGCAGACTAAAACAACATACAGCTGTTCCAGCTGAGGAACACTCCCATCTCTTCCTATCACAGAACAGCAGTAAGAGGGACCAAGCCAGGCCACACAGCCCACCCTGCATCCCCATCCCAGGAAGGAACAGCTAAATATAAACCACCTGTCACAGGAACTGCTTACTCTGCTTTTCTTGTCTGCTCACACAATCTTTTTAAATCAACCTTAACCTTCCTCTTTCAACTAGAAGAGAATGGATGATATCTTTTTTGCTCAATAGACTTGCTGCTCTTTTTCTCTTTTTGTGTGTTGTTTTTGTTGGGTAATTTTCGAACTCAAATGCCCTTGCTAGAAATCTGGGCAGCTTGTTTTGGGAGCTAAAAATGCTGTTGGACTTCACTGCTAACTAATGGCTGGAGACTGGGATCAATGTCGTATTTTCAAGAAAAGCATATTCCTGCCAGCAGATGTTGTGAATACACGTTATAGTGGGCTTTGAGACATGCGTGACATAAGTGGCAGCTTTTTTGTTTCTTATCTTTTAATTTCCTTGATTCTCAGCTTGTATAAATGCAGTTTCACATACAGCTGGCCCCCATGCCACCTTACACCAAGCAATAAGATGGCTGGCAATGTACTTGGGAAACCTTAAATGAGAATTCAATATTTCTTTATGGCTCTGGTTGCACTGTACACTATGGTGTTCACTGAGAAACAATGTAAACCTTTGGGAATACACAGATTTGTTTGTAATATGCAGAGCTGAGAAAAGAGGGAAAAAATATGAAATAGATTTTACGTACAAGATGCTGTGTCTCAAAGGTGTATTTTGGCAAAAATGCTACGCTCTGAGTGAACACAGGGAAGTACAGACCACAAGAAATCAGCTTTGATGAACAAATGTAGCATAAACACAGTTATCACATAATTATGTCTCCATCATTCTCTGCTGCAAAGCCTATAGAGCCCAGGAAAACTCCGGAAGAGTAAGGGCAAGAATACAAAATAGCCATTTTCTCATATTTCAAATGATGCAGAAAGCAGTAACAGTCCATCCATTTTCACTGTGCAGTTTTTTAGTGTTCCTGAGCAGAGCCTGGATGGTAAACACTTAATAAATGGGGGGGAAAGGAAGTCTCCTGCCCGTTTTCTCCTCATACGTATAAAACTAATTACTCCGCTTTAACAACAGGAACTTTGTTCCCATCGTTTCCAAGTTTCATTCCAACCCCTGCAGCTAATCACGACCATGGTCGCTGATAATGAGTAGTAAATTGCTGGAGTCCTCCAAGCCTGATAGGTGCATTCCAGCCTGCATCGTGCGGCCGTGCTTCTCTATACATTATTGTTCGCAGATGGTAGCTGTCAAACCCTGTCAGCTTCATATACACACTCGGAGAGTCACATCCGCATTCCTGGAATTTATGGCTGCACAGCCCTCACCTTCTAAGGCCCTTAATTCAATAACATGTCACCTCCCTTCAGTCTCACCCTGCTCTAAAATACTTTCACCCACTTACTGGCCTTCCATTTAGGAAAAAAACTACTGAGTTATTACAATGTAAATATTTTAATAGAATAGAGGGGAAAAGACTATCTAGATTTAAACAGCTCCATTATTATGTTAAGATTGATGCTCAGGAGCTAATGGAGCATTTGCTTTAAAAGTTTATTTAACTGCAGGGAAAGTGGGTATAGATTTGTACGTACGGTGAGTGCCACATCACCGGGTCCTTGGGTAGCAGCATAACACAAAGAGATGTGTGCAAGGGCTTCATTTGCTAGAGGGTTGTTACTTAGTCCCACTTTGTCTAATATCTAAAACCCTAAGCAAAATGGAAATACGCATAATATTTAATTTCCATATCATCTTAAAAGCCTTAATTTTTAAACAAAATTACACTTCAAAGAGAGGAGTCAGAACACCCTGTCAATAACAACAGGAGTAAAAAAGGAAAATCTCTT
Source organism: Penelope pileata (assembly GCA_013396635.1). Lineage (NCBI taxonomy): Eukaryota > Metazoa > Chordata > Aves > Galliformes > Cracidae > Penelope > Penelope pileata. Next base: position 1,050,240 of record WBMW01005327.1, read on the forward strand.
TCCTTTGCCCAGAATAAGTAGTGCAAATAAGTAAACAAAGATAATAAAGCACAAAAAATAAATTAAAATGCAGCCTTTTTTTTTTTTTTTTTTTTTCCCCAGAAAGATGTTACTGGTGACCCAGACAGAGATCATGCATGCTGTGCGTGTCCCGTCCTACGCCGCTGGACACTTCTAGCCAGGCTGCTGCTGGCTCAGGGAAGGAAATCTGCAGATGTGCCTTTCTGCAGCCTTTGCACTTCTAAATTGGCTCCCAGCATGAATTTGGCTGCAATGATCATTACTTGTACTGGGTCATCTCTTGGTTTGTGACCCCGTGCCTCTAGCCCCCATAAAACCTTGCAGAAAGCGCATTTTTCTGAAGAGCTCAGACCATACACAAAAGCTGTCCTGAACTGCAGTGGACGTAGCAGATAACAGGAATAAAATATGCACATAACTCTCCCCATCCCACTGTGTCCTTAATGGCATGCCCTTTCCAACAGGCTTGTTTTATCTTTGGTTTCACCTCTTTCACAAACAAAGAACTCCCAGGTATCACCCTGCTGCCACCTGTGTAAGCGACTTTGAAGGAGGGCACCCAGCTTCACCAATAACTCAGCAGATGCATTGGCTGCATTGGATATTAAAGTAATTCCATGCCATGAACTCACTTGACCAAGTTTTTCTCCTACATGTCTTTCAGGGTGAAATCACCCAGCCTGCATCCATGAATGATGCAGCAGGACAGAAAGGGGCCTTGGAGAAACACTGCAGTTGCACTCCACAGCGCAGGTAAGAGAGCTGGGAATGGTCTGATAGGGGTCACTGTGGAGGTGAGAGTTGATGCTGGAGTCTCCTCTCCCTCGTTAACCTTCTCAAAATAACCCCGAGGTGCTCAACAGTGTCCTGGTGGGAACTGGTGCCAGCGCTGAGGGCATGCAGCACACTGCTCTGTCACTTTTATGGCCATCTCCTCTGTTACGAGCAGCACTGTGAGCCTGTTGTTGTGGCCATGATGTATCTGCCAGGGGAAAGGTCTGTGAGCCTGTAATTCATCCTGAGTTCCATGTGCCAGGGCCACAGTGGTGATGACCTCAAGATCATCCCACAGCGAGGCTGCTGCAGGGGCTCCCCCCACGTGAGCGCATCCTGCCGAGGTGAAGCTCAGCCCGGGTTGAGGGCTGCAGCGAAATCTTGGGAACAACATGCTGAAAACAGCATGTTCTGTTGTCTTCCTTCGCCTCCCGTACAAGGGCAGCAGCTGAATTACTGCACAGTGTATCAAAGGGTACTTTGGTACAAGCAGCAAACAAGAAAAAATGGACCAGGAATTTAACTTGAGCTGTGATTTTAAGTCAGTTCATTCTAAAAGAAAGCACGATAGAGCAGAGGCACCTGGGAATGTAGAAACGGGGGGAAAAAAAAGAACAAAAGTGCATCTACCCCATTAGTAAAACATCAGCAAGGTTAAGAATGCTTCCCAGGAGCTGATAGTCCGTGATTTCTGAGGTTCCCTCTGTGCCATAGGTCTCCTGCATAACTGGGCAAGCTGTGTGCAGCCAGCCCCTAGTTCAGAGGAGATAAACGCACTGAGGGCTCCAGAACCATTCAGATATCGCAGTAACAGTGGCTGCTGCAGGGCTGCGTTATCACAGGTCTGGGCTCAAGTCAGGAAAACCTCTTCAGCCAGGAAAGCTCTTCAAGTCACCGGGAGATACGGCCCGCTGGCAGTGACACTGCCCAGCGCTCTGCTGTGTGTCACTGGGGAGCAGAGTCAGAGAGCTGTGTGAAAGCTATTCGGTTGGGGTTTATCTGTTTTTAAATTATTGGAAGGGGAAAAAAGCAATGTACAGGCTCTGGTTTTAAGAAGTCTTCTGTGTGTAGGTTTTTGCTGTGCCAACACTTCAGTCTGTCCCACACATCCCAGCACAGCAGGGGCACAGAAGGGCGAAGCACTGCACATCACACAGCTCAGTAATGGAGCCAGCTCCCATCGTCAGATGGGAAATCTGTCAGCCAGGCTGATTCTGGCTCCTTCTATATGGGATGTCCAAGAAAAATGACCCAAGGAACAATCCAGCCTTCCCAGGGAAACCTGTCTTGGTCAGCTGCTGCTCTGAGTGAAGGCCGCCAGGCAGACCCATTTCCCTCCCAGGTGCTGGGACCTCTGGTGACGGTGTGCAGTGTGATTAGGAGAGCAAAGAGGAACGGCTGGTGCTTTAGTGCTACTTCGCTGTTAACACTGCTTCAGTGTTAATACGTGACAAGCAATTACAACCCATACTCAAAAGAAAGTGCTAGGGGAAAGAAAAAAAAAGACTTTTGAAAGGCTTGTTATATTTTTTTTCCTAAATTTTCAAAAGGAGAAAGCTATTATTTCAGTCTTACCTATGAGAACAGTTGCAGGTTGTGAAGAAAGATGTCTTCCTCATAATTATAAGGTTGCCTAGATTCAGATTTGCAAACTTTCTCCAGTGTTGCAGGATCTGAACCCAATCCAAGTGTTTGAAAGCCACTGAAATTCGCCTTTTTCCAACCACAAATCCAACCTACCCAAACTCTACGCACTGCTTGTTGCAAACAAAAAGTTGGCTTTTTGTTCCTGTTTACGTATCGGTTACAGCTTAACTGGGATACAGAGGAGCCACTGTGCTGGCTGTGGAGCCGCGGGGTGTTCTGGCAGGTGCAGAGCACCCAGCCCCACTGCGGGCTCCCTGCAGGTGGGAGCACGGCCCCAGCACAGGCTGGGGAGCATTTCCTCTGCTGAGCACCAGGGCCCCGCTGCACTGCACTGGAGAGCACACACAGCACAGCCCATTCCTGGTCCAAAGGCCACAAGCGATAGTAAAATGCATTTTCTGGGGCGAGCAAAAGTGATTTTGCAAGCTGGGTTTTCCCCCTCACCTTGCCAGGAGACTTAAACAGGAGCATTCCTTCGCTGAGAAAGCTATTGTGAAAAACATACAGCTGCACTGGTAAACAAAATAACTTACAAGGGGCTTGTAAAAGTGCTCTGGGTGCATGCTGTCTAAAATATGTGTCAGTCTGTAGTATGCTGGCTGTTTCCAGAGTGTTCTGTACCTTGGGCAATGCGACTGCGGGTTTCCCTGTCCCACCAGGCGAGGAGGAGGGAGGAGGGTGAGCAGTGGGAAGAGGACCTGGAAGGGGCACAAAACGTTTAGGTTTAGGGGGAAATAGCATTTAACACAATCACCTACTCACCTTCCTTTCACTGCTGACTTGTTTCTAGGTGAGGAAGACAAAGATGCCTTGATCGTGGACTAGTGGAATTTGCTGTATCAGCAAGAACTGCCGTGCATACTTGTTTGGCCCCTCTGGTCCTGATTCTGTTATTACCGTGGAGATGATTCAAATATACATGACCTGCTCTTTAACAGCTGAATAAGGTACTGTAGACAGACTGTGGGACACATAATTTTACGTATTTTTGACAAATATATAAATTAATTTGCTTGGTTCATAAAAAGGCATGTACATACAGGGAGATAAGCCTGGTGTTACCCCCTGTAGGGAGCACTTGGGTCAAGAATTACCTGCACGAGGCCAAGCAAGGCCACGTTTTGTTGACTGCACTTGAAGGGCTTTCATAACTGTCCATACAACTCAGCAGCAACTCCTCCATTAACTCTAGTACTACCTGAGTTAAAAGATCGGTCATCCTTTGTGATTTTGCTTTAGATGAAGGGTGGGAACTTCCCCCTCCTCTTCATCGCACTCAACCTGTGCGGCAGGACGAGAGAGCTCACGTTGTGCTAGCGCTGGGAACAAAAGGAACAGTTCCTTTCTCTAGTGCTGACACCCTGATACCATTGACAAACACTGCCAATCTCAATTAGGGATGTGAAAAAGGGACAAGCAGTTTAGGCAACCTAACTGAATCGATCTGCTTATTGAAAAGGGCCCCGGGTACCCTGAGTGTGCATGCAATCAGGCAGGACAACAGATCACCAGGAGCACAATGTGGACCAGACATGCTTCGTTCAATTGAGCAATCAATAAGACTTTTGCCTTCCATCTCTGCGTTCTAGCAACAAGTGTACCCAGGTATTATTTTTGAAATACAATCGCAGTTTGAACACTGCCAGGCCAATTAGATTGTTACCAGAAAGGTCACGAGCATCCTTAAAAATAGTGCAAATCGACCTATTTTCTAGCAACAAAAGGCCTTAGGGGTATGTTTTTTGGCACCTTGCACTCAGTTATTTTCATCCCTCAGTGTTTTCCTATCAGCTGAAAATCATCTCAAGTGTCACAGTGTGATAGTGTTAAGTTCCCTGCTCTCATGCTGGAACAAGAAGGAAAGCTTGGTGATGTTCTTTCCATTTACTTGCTAGAAGTTAAATACGTAGGAAAAAAGAAGCAAAAGAGTAGGACAGCACAGTCTCGAATATAGGTGGCAAAACGTTAAAACCTGATGATTTCAAAACCCCTTTAAAAACTGTTCTGAGAACAAAAAGTACTTGCTTTCCCCAGTATGCTGAGAGATTAAATGAGCACAAAGCAGTGCATAGGCTGCCTGTCTCCACAATAAAAATTGCCAGGCTCTGGCATAGATCTGCAGGAATTCTAAAATGAGATTGATATGGTTATAATCAGCAACTATTTAGCAAATGTCTCAGCTGTCAGGGTTTGGGGGATTTTTTTTAGTTACAAAGTAAAGAAAAAAGTCACTGGTCTTCTCTCCAATACCATCTTGCCAACTCCACATTCCTTCAGTGCTGACTGTTAACCCTTCATTGCTTTAAAGGGTGGGTTTGGGTCCTACAAGGGCTCAGGGAGACCTTGGTGCGACCCTCTGGATGATTTTCTTCCATTGTCTCCTTGGTTTGTTTAAATCTGAGATTTTCAAAACTGAAAAAATAAAGCTTAGTTTTCAAAAAGAAAACTCTATCATAGAAGGCCACCAGATTGTTGAGGCATGATCTGCCCTTGATGAAGCTGCACTGGCTGTCTCAGATCACTTCCTCATCTTTTATGTGCCTTAACATCTCTTCCAGGAGGATCCACTCCATGGTCTTCCCAAGCAAAGAGGTGAGGCTCACCCACCCGAAGTTCCCCAGGTCTTCCCTCCTGCCTTTCCCTTTTCCAATCACAGGGGACTCCACTTGGCAGCCACAACTTTTTGAATATGATGGAGTGTGGACTGGCAACTACATCAGCCCAGCTCCTTCAGGACCCTGGGTTACCTGTTGTCTGGCCCCATAGTCTTGTACGCACTGTCTCATTAGGGGATCTTGAACTTGCTCTTTCTTACAGTAGGAGGGATTTTGTTCCCCCAGCCCCCAACTAGAAGTTCAGGGATGCGAGAGATGTGGGAAGCCTGACTGCCAGTGAAGACTGAGGCAAAGAATTTGTTGAGTACCTCAGACTTCTCTATTTCCATTGTTGCTGTTCTGCCTTCTCATTTATCAGAGAAGGAGTGAGAAATCAGTAGCTTTGGTCTGAATGTGTAGGAGAGAACACATTATTTCTAGAAACAAACTGCATTCTTCTGTATACTTTACTTGTCTTTATTCCCTTCTGATTACTTTGCTGACAAAGTATGTTGTATACGTTTTATGTTGACACTTTGGGAAAAAGAATGAAGCGATGAATCTAACAGGGTTCAGTACTGAAATCCTGGGGACATTACAGTTAGCAATCTTTTCAAGTAGCTTGCAGATAAATTATTCTAGAGAGCTCCTATTTATTTTCTTTCACTTTCCAAACTGCGTGAGATAATTTTCTATTTTTAAGAGGCAGATCATGATACAACCAAACAGAAGCTGGGATTTCATCCTCCTACATCAGCTGTAGCAAGACTTAACAGCAGAAGCACTTATAAAACCTAAGTCAAATTCCCTTATACAACTTTATCTTCAGGTTCACCTTCACTTCTCAGGAGAAGGACTGAAAAACACTCTGACTCATAGGCCACATACCACCTCTGCCTTGGTGTGCAATGTACCACTGAGAAGGAAATAACGAAAGACCTTCCCTGCTCCCATGAGACAAACTCTAGGGATCCGCATTGCCTGTTGTCTCCATCCCGGAGGGTGCTAAAAGCTGGAACTCCCAGCATTTTTTTAGCACCCGTTTTCAGGCATATTGCTCCTCCTAGAACTCTGCCTATTTCCAATTACTCCTTCTCAAGAGCTGAATTAAGTGTTTTTAAGTTAAAATGCATGCTCTAGATTAAATTTACTTTGTGCCTTAGAGTAAACACACACACAATACAACCTGAAGATAACGGGTCATTGTTCTAAGCTTCTGTGCTTTAATCTGGAAGAGCACAGATGTTGTCAGTATTATGCTGTTATGGTATTCATGCACTGAGTCAAACCCATAAAACTTAAATATCAAACCATGTGAAGAAATCTCTGATCTTTACATCAAAGTCTGAAGAACACTGAACAGAAAAGACCCTCCTTGCAGCAAGGAGTGTCAGTGAAGGTAATGCAGTTTTCACCTTTGCTTAGATAAAAGAAGTACTGATGAGTTGAAGAATCCAGTGTCAGTTTCATCTGTAGATTAAACGTAGAAAGCATTAAGAAAATGTATTCTATATGTCTCTGATATCTAATGACTACAAAAAGAAGCTGCAGTTTTGCATTCATCCAAACCAATATGTGGGATGCACACTCCTTGTTCCTCAGGTACAAGGGCCTTCAGACAGTATCCTCACCCAACCGCTATTTTGTTCAGTTTTCCTTTTCATAAAGTCTCAGGATTAACCAGAATCTGGGTTTTCCAGCTACAGAATCACAGATTCACTACTCTAATTAATATATCTGCCTACATTTCAAGAGACGTTAACAAGCTATAGATTATGAGACTAGTTTCCTCTGAAAGAAAATCCTGATTAAACTCTCTTTACAATTCAGGCCTAATAAACCTTTGAGCTAGCAGCTCACGTTCCAAGCAAGTTCTCTAAGTGCTTAAAAAAGATGGGGGAAAAAAATGGAAAAACAACAAAGAAACAATCCCATCTACCACCAAAACAGTAGAGATGTTGATTTCCAGGAAAAGGCTCTTATCCTCTATTCTCCCACAGGAATAGAATGTTTCATCATCTCCTCTTTGGAACAAGGTGCTCCACTGTTTCCTTTAGTCTTACTCGTCCCTTCTTCTTGTCACTATTCATTAAAAACTACCCCTAGCCAAGATCATTTTTAGACTCCCTTTAAAAAGGTTTCTCTGCTGTATGTACATCTCAAATTCATCTTCTTTCTATGTCTCCTTTGATCATTGAGTCGAAAACTCAGTTATAATAACTTACTGAAAGGAACCAAAATAGGAAATTACATTTTTTGACTGTCTGCTAAAACACAAAATAGACAAAAAATGTATCTGCTGCCTGACAGGCTATCTTCAGCCTTACTGAACAAATTACCACAGATTTAGTCAACAAGAAGCTAAAGCGGCATTCTTAAATTTGCAGTCAATAGCCAGAGTAAACAAAAATGTACAGAATAAAAGCCACCTAGTAGCGCTCATCCACTTCCATCTCCTCCCCAGCTTCTCTTACAAACCCTAATACGTAAACCCCACATACAGAAATCTATAAAATGGCAGTTTGTCTTGATGTCATTCAGCCAGGAACAAGGCTGGTAAAAATTAATCTTTGGTGGTGTAAACCAAACATTAGCCCCTGAGTATTCTGTAGCAAAGAACTAGAAGACGTGCAAATGCACACAGGGAAGAGCTGTAAAGCCTCAGAAACAAGTCTCTGACAGAGTCAGCAAGTCATCACAAAATTTAGAAGAATACGCTTCATTTTCAAAGTTTTCAGATAGGTCCTTCAAGGGCACCTTTCTCAACACAGAAAGGAATAAATATCTAGTTTTCATCAGTAAAAACATTTTGAATCTTACACTTCAGGACTGATGGGCTATAAATGATAGTGATCTGTCTATCTTTCCCCATTTAGCAGATGTTTAAGTGAAGAGCAACCAGAACCACAGTTCCTGGCTAGATAGTTTTAATCTGACCCAGGTTATTTAAGAAAGTATGGCCCTAAATCTGTGATAATTCACTGCACTAATTTGGCAATCTCTGTTGCCAAAGATTATTGTTTTTTTTTATTTTAAATATAATTATTATAATTATTTTATATTTCTAATTATTTTATAATTCTGCTAATTATTTTGTATTTCCACTTGTGCATTCTATGGAAGCATCAGCTAGTAATAGAATACACATAAATCACTATTCCAAACTTTACCTCTCCTAGGTCAAAAATTCAGGTTTCAATGTGGGCTTTCAATAACTCAGTATTGTTCCTGCTCTTCACAGTTCTTCATACTAATTCTTTACAAGAAATACTGCCATAGAGCAAGATGGTGTTCCTATGCAACAATGTAGATGTTCCTGTCCATGAAACAATGCCTTTAAACAGGGAGCACCTAGATGAAAAGACTTCACAACACAAGCTTCAAGTATCATCTTTATTTCATTTAATCCACAGACAAATTGCTGCAGTTTCTTTAGAAACCCATGTTGCAACCTATAGCTGAACTGTTTAAACAATCATTGAAGATGTGCAGCCATCGCCACCACTTGTCTCAATTCTGCTTTCAAAACAGAACATTACACAGGACAACTGGACTGTTCTTGTGTGAAGTCAGCCACTCAGCAAATCAGTTCCAATCCCTTGCACGTGTTGGTTTCCTCTCTGTAAAAGAAAAGTTTTCTTCAGTTTACAATCAGCACTGCATATCTGAAAGGAGTTAACTGGCCTAAGATTGAACTATATGAGCATGCTACACGACACTAACCTTAAATCAAGAACATTTCTCAATACAGATTAAATAATTTGTACAGAACAGGATTTTCCTTGCCCATACCATCAGTATGAATTCCAGTCCAGGGGCAAGTCTGCTAAGAAACACCTCCACTTTCCCCAGATGTTTTCCAATTTAGATTGGCTGATCTACAAGAAGTCAGTTTTAAAAAAAAAAAAAAA
>WBMW01005327.1:1059212-1070440 GCA_013396635.1 Penelope pileata
AAAAAAAAAAAATCTACATTTCCACAGATTTTCACTAGTTCAAACTAGTTTCATGGGGTTTTTATTTTTTATTTAGCTTTCAGGTAAGGAATAATTTAAGCTTCTGTAGGTATAGGAAATACATCTGAAGCATGGTAAGACTTTTTACACTACATACCTGGAGACTAATCAATTTACAAGGAACTCTTTTGACTCAAGTTATCACAACCTGTAGACAGTCAAGGAGTACCAATACACTTGAGAAATCTGGAAATAAGATTAACACGAGTCAGAATTAGATAACACGATCATCAAATGACAGTTCAAATCCTACAAGCTTCTTTGGACGCAATAGTTGATTCAATAACTTCAGTTCTGTGGTTTCATGAATGTGTTCCTCTCTGCATGATCCAAAGCAGAGTTTCAGCCTCACCTCTGGGTTTGCAAGAGAACTTTTATACCCCTCTGTGTTGGCCACTTAAGACACTGCCAGACTTAAGAGGGCAAAGCTAAAAAGGGGAGCAGATTATAGTAGCAATTTGTTCTAAGATTATCAGAATTTACTATTTACTTAAAGGAGGTTGTAACTCACTTGGAAGTCATAAATTATCAAAAAGCAAGACTTAGAATGGTTGATAACTCATTACGCTAGAATGTGCTTACCTTCTTAGCAGAAGGTGTTACTCATTCCAAATAAGTCCCAAGCACTGCTTCCAGTTTGGGTGTGATCATCCCCATCTAGACCATTTCCAACATGAAACTGCTAAGCGACTCCTAAATAATACAAAGAGACAAATTCCTACAGTGTATTCACAGACCTCTTTAAAACTATATTTTTACAAAGTTTCAGAAGTCACTTAAGTTCATTATCAAACATGTGGAGCAAGATGTAGTAAATGGTTTAATCTATTCAGCTTTTTTCTAAAGGGGGGCTATAAGAAAGAAGGGGAGACTCTTTAGTAGAATCTGTGGTGATAGGGCAAGGGGAAATTGTTTCAAGCTAAAAGAGAGGAGATTTAGATTGGATATAGAAGTTTTTTTGTTTGTTTGTTTTACAGTAAGGATGGTGAAGCACTGGAACAGGTTGCCCAGAGAGGTGGTGAAGTTCCATCCCTGTAGACATTCAAAGTCAGGCTGGACAGGGCTCTGAGCAATCTGATCTAGCTGCAGGTGTCCCTGTGCATTGCAGGGGAGTTGGCCTAGATGACCTTTAAAGGTCCCTTCCAACTCCTAGTGATCCTATAATAAGACCATTTAAACTACATAGCACTTAATTTTTTTTAATATGCTTCTAAACAGAAAGCCCCAATTGCTTTTAGCGTTGACACTACGCTGAAGCTTTACAGTTCCAGATTTCAGACAAATCTTAGCCAGCTAAAACCAGCGAACTTGTTACTGCCTTGTGCCTCCTTGCCTGTACTTTGTAACAAGTTGTAGGCAGAGCTCACCCAGTAGACACCCACGGCTACTGTTGCAGGCAGAGCAGGAGAGTGGGCAGAACCCCTCCCCATCAGGGAGCGTTCCTGGTTTGAGAAGCTGTTACACTGAGCCAGGCCCCTTTGTACCACCTACAGCACCCGGTCACCGAGACACTACAGGTTATCAAGCAGTGCTTTTGATGGAGCCCATAGAAAACCCCTGCGTTGCACCGGAGCGATGCTGCACAGAGCTCCGTGTGCCAGCGCAGAAGGGGACAGGCGAGGCCCCGCTCCCGGCCCAGCACACCCTTACCTGCGGGCCCGGCCCCGCCATGCCGGCCGGGGGCAGCCGGGCTGCGGGAGAGCCGCGGCGGCATCGCAGGGCTCCGCCGCTCCTCGGGGCGGATCCAGCCCACGGCCGGCGCTGCGGAGGGAGAAAGGGGTCAGCGCGGGGAGGCGGGAGGGGAGGGCTGTGCCTCACGACAGGATGCAGCGCGGGGAGGGCGGCCCCGCGCTGGGTTTATGTGAGGAAGGCGCTCTATCCCCCTGTGTTGACTGCTCGGAGCACTGCCAGGCTCCGAGAGAGCACATGTGAAGGGAAGACGTGAGGCTGCTCCCGCCCCACCCTCCGCCCACGGCCCACGCCTCACGCGCGCGGAGCCACAGAAGCCGCCTTACCGCACCAGCGGGGAAAGAGGGCAGGCGGCGCCTCACCGGCCCTTAAATACCACCCGCCGCTCCCGCGAGGCCCCGCGCGCGCCCGCCGCCGCTGGAGCAGGCGGGGGGAGGAGCCAGAGGGGAGGGCGCGGTCGCCTATTGGTCTAGTCGGAACACGTGACCCTATGCAGCCTACCCCACTTTCCTGAGGGGCAGTGCGGTGCGCACGAGGCTGGGGGCTGTTGGAGAGGCGCGGGGCGGTTGCTGTGCCGCCTCTGCTCCCCATCTCCTTCCGGCCCCCACCGCCCTCCACCTACCGGGGAGACGGCTTCGGGCTGCCCCTGAGCTCAGGGAGAGCCCCAGGCGCCAAGCTGTGGCCCTCAGGCAGGGGCTGACCTGCGGCCAGGGCCTGGCAGAGCCTTTGCTGAGACATCGCTGCTCAGGTTAAGAGCTGGGGATCCTTAACGTGCAGTGTAAAGGCAGCTTCGGTGTGAAGTAGCAGCTGTGTAGCGGTTTTGAGGAACTAAATACAGCTGATCTCTGTTTAAACTGCTACCTAAGCCCTTCTTTAGGAGGCTTAGGATTTGTCTGCAAGGCTCGAGGTAAGCCTCCAGCCCGCGCTAATGCCGTGGCTGCTGTGCAGCACGTGCTGCTGGCTGCAGCACAGCGGGGGGGGGTCAGCACACAGCCAGTGCCACCGCCCTGCCTCATCCCGGGGGGTGCTGCCTGGCAGGGACACCGCTCAGGGGTGTGAGGCTGTGCTGAACCCTGAGTTAGGAGCTCATAGCACAAAGACTTGGAACATTGTGCAGCAGAGTTGTGAGTTAGGAGCTGTGACATCTCGCACGGAGCTGTGGGTTCGCAGCAATCCCTGCTTTGCATGGAGGTGAATATATTGCTGATAATTCATAGCTTCCTGTCTCAGTGAAAAGCAGCACCTCTTGGCTTGTGTGAGTTGCCACCCAAGCAGCATCCTCCCTGTAAGTGTGTGGAAAGAAGGTCACAATTTTGGCTCACCATTCCTGAAAGTTTTCTGATCTCTGTATTTAAATTACCATCAGCAAGTCTATGCTACTTTGTTTGATTCAGCCTGAAACAATCTGCAGCGGTCACATAGTTTCAACCAAGGGATGGTCATAGTCCTCTGTCTAAATCTCCATACTTGCTTAAAACAGTGTTGCGGATGTAATATTTGCGCCAATACCTTCCTCGCCACTTTCGAATCAGGGTTCAAAAGCAGCCTGGGACTGTAGGTAAGCCACCCTGAATATGGGTTTGGGGAGGCGCCTAGCTTCAGGTGATTTCACGTGAGGTGCTCTGCAATAACTTTTTCTGCAGATAGACAAGTTGGATCAGCCTGTTCTTGTAATGTAGCCAACAGCATCCAGCCTTTACATTTTTACCATCCATGCCACTGATTATGGGGGCTTGACTAGCGAACACAAAAGTATTGAGAGGAGGATAGGAATGGTTAAGGACAGTTGTTTCAAGAACTGCACTTAAGATTCAGGTGCTTACATGCTACCTTTGTTCCACAGGTGGTCACCTCCTGGTGAAGTTGAGCTATTGCTTCCTGCCAGTATGAGGGGTTAGCAGGCTCTGCAGGTACCCAGGAAAACCTGTGAAGTGCCTAGTCAACCACGTCAGGAGTCTGTGAGGTCTGTTTACTCCAGGACACCTCTGACTTAGGCAATCACTGAGAAGAACATTTGCAGGTTTGCATTTTGAACGTAGCTAAGTGACAGCTGGTTGCCTTGGTTATTTTGTGGACTTGGAGTTGAGCTTTTTAAGGAATCTATGGTGATCTGAATCCAGCTGTTCAAATATCAAAGACTGGTGCTCTAATCAGCCAAGTCTCTCTTTGTAGGATGCATGAATTTCATCTCAAATCCACTACTTGGATACTTCTCTACATTGACAGAATGTCATTTATTCAAAAACATCATGTTGGGTTCATCAAAATGCACAATTATGGTTAATGTTTCAATTCAATTTCACTGCTCTTCTCCACACAGATATGAAGGAGAATCAAGCAAGTAAAATCTTGATGTGGCCATCAGTCTTCGCTGATGGATGTCAGTATCCGTCTGCATTACACAACTGGCAGATTTGGAACCTTACCAAGCAGCCTTTCTTTTCTTTCTTTCTTTTTTTTTTTTAAAAAAAAAAAAATCTATATGTCAAATGCAATGACTGTGTCTTAATTAAAACTGTGGGATGCTAATTTATTAAAAATGTGATTAATTTATGCCACAATTTACATAAATTGAAAGGGCCCTTTTAAATTCATGCCCAAAATAGACTACGTACCATTTACAGCCTGTCTACTGTCTAAATATCCTTTGTGTTTTGTTCTCAGTGTGTACATTAGATAAAATTAGAGCCTGGAGAATAGAACAAAAATAATAAATAAAATCCTTGGAGAAGAGAAGGGCAAACCAGGCTTATTATTTCCTTTCCAGAGCCAGAAATAGCAAAACATTTGTTAGAAACTGAAGTTTGCTGGTATTTTTGCTCAGGGAATCTTTTCTTGTTTAGTGAATTCGTTCCATGGCTCTAAGCTTTGGTCGTCTCTTTCTAGGCAATACATAATGGTTAGAACCCAAACAGTGTTTTTTCCAACTGAAAGCAGGTTCTGTATAGGTAAGAAAAATGCTGGTGAGCTTCAGTAGTGAACTTGCTGGAGTACCTTACATGGTGGCCGTACTGCAAGCATCTACCTTGAAGAAATACACAGGAATATTTTCAGTTGAGTGGTGTGGCAGGGACGATTAATATCTGGTAGATCAGTTAAGCAATAGCCTAACATACAGTAGTTCTCTTATTATCATTGTTCGAAGCTCCTAACACAATTTTTGAAACATAATTAAGCTGAAGAAAAAAGCAAGAGTAAGATATTATGAGCTAATCACACCTGTAGGCTATTACTGAGCGTCAAACTGACTGTAAAGGCCTAAACAGTTGGATGGTTGTCACCACAGGACTATTAGCTACTCCTGTCTGCTCAGTCAGCTTCTGGTGTATTTGCATCTATCTTTTGCTAATTTGGGGCTTTTAAATCTGATATGTAGTGGCAAAAACAGTCATGCTGTAAATGTACCTGCTTTTCTTCTGTAAAACAGCAGTTTCTGAGAAAAAGGAAAAGACAGTGCTCCCTCTCTGCCAGCCAGTATAATGCTTATATTAGCAAAGGTAGTCTAGAGTCACAGATTAATTTAGTGCAAACTTTCCTTTTCTGTGCTTTATGATTGGTAAACTGGTTAAGATTGTAAAAACAAATGATTATCATATTTTAAATTTAAAAAAATTGCAGACAGAAAGAATAATTGGTAGAAGTTGTTGTAAAGCTGATACTGTCTTAGAGAAGAAAGTTGGAGCTTTTATTGGATTAAGGGGCCCCCAGAGACCCCTCCACACACATTTTCCATGGGCTGCCATGAATTTTTTATGGACTACAGCCCGCTCTTATCATTAGAACTCCAGCAGTAAAAGGAGTAGTTTCTGTGGACCTATTATGAAGCATGTACCACAGCCTCGGCCCTTGGCCTGCGAGCTGGCATTTGGCATTGTGCTAAAGCTCCCAATCTGCTCTGCAGTGGGGGCCAAGCTTCGTGGAAAATACCTGTTGGTAACTTTAGAAAGGGATTATCATGGGATTTACTACTCTGTCTTCTCCCATTCTTGGCTATTCCATAGGAAAGTACAATTGTTACAACTTTTAAATGGTCCCTACATAGGTGAGCTCCTATTACTCTGATGGTCCCAAGAGCTGATCTTTCTCACTGCAGTTAATGAGCTACACTAAAAGCTGATGGCATGATGTAGCCCAAATAAGGTCAAAAGATTTGGCTTGGTATTTACACAACGTACGACTGCCTTACCTTGCAGAAACACCGAATGCCAGACTCATTTGTATTTCAAGAGAAAAAAATACTACTCTCAGAGAATAAGTATCACTGAAGTTTCGTTTTCTTAACCAAAATCAACTTAAAAATTACAGTCTGAGTATTCTATGAGTTTGTTATATATCTGTCCTTAGTCCTCATGCTTGTATTTGCATATCTTTTTTCTTTCAAAGCCACATGGATAGTTTTTGTAGAACATATATTCCGATATACAAAGTATAATGAAGTGTTTCTGAAATTCTAACCATACTTTCAGTGTTGATACTGGATCTTGGATATCTGAATTCTCTGCTAATTCTTATTATGTACTCTCCCATCTTACAAAAAAACTGAATATTGTTTTATTTGCCTTTTCCACTAAAAAATGTATCCCTATTTCCTGAAAATGGAACCTACGTTTAATTGTTCTAAAGATTTGTTCAGCAAAACTGACAGATGGCCACCCATTTCTGGACCATGGTTTATTACAATAAAAATTTAGATGAGCCCTCTGTGGAATTTTCAGATTTCTGGAAGCGAAGTGCAATACTTTCCTTCGGCACAGTGAGCTAGTATTAGCTTTGCTACTAACTATGCTCTCTTCATTTGGACAACTCACTAGATTTCTGCTGCCTGTTTTCTTTGCAAAATAGGCTAATATTAACTTGTCTCCCAGTAACCTGACAAGTCTGAGCGAATGTTTGCAAAGCAATCTGAGACCTTCCGATGGAAAACGTTATGAAAGTCAAAGCCTCAGCCAGCCAGAGAGGATATTTACAATAGGTACCTATTTTATAGCGTAAAACAAAAACGTTGAAGTGTATAACCAGATGAGAAAAAGACTGATCTAAAAGTAAATGCAGGAGGCATTTTTGACCTTTCAGCAGAAATTATGTAAGCACTCTCCGGTTATAAATAGCCCTTTGTTTTCCTTCTCTTTGTTTAGCACTCAGCAGAAACACAGGGTTAGTTGCTTGTTATGAAGAGAGAGGGCAATGCTTTAGAGTGAGAACAATGGCTCACTGTTCTTTATTTATACAGTTCCTATAGTGTTTGCAGCTAGAATTTGTTGCTTTTCCTAGCGGTTTTTTATCTTCAAAAAGCTACAGAAATAAACTTTCTGGTTCTGAAAATGACAACACCAGAGGAAAACCAAAGCACTCACCAGCCCATTTCGAGTGGGAAAGTTTCTTCTTGTCCAGTTTGATCTGTGGCTGAAGAGCAAATAAGCCAGTGCTAAACAATCATTGAACTGGCACTTTTCTTATTTTTGTAACGACTCCTCTGAAGTAAGACCAAAAAACAAGAGTCTACCTTTAAACAAAGGTCTTCAAGCTCTTAGAGTAATGAGACTGAATTCTTCTCAGAACAGTGTGTGTATGCCCATATTTCAAAATGTGCACATCTTCCACAACGCCCAATTCCTTTAACAACCACTGAAAGCTTAGCTAGTAGCAATTTGTTTATTTGATAAAGTAAACATTTAACAAACAGAAACCCTCTGAAACCTTACTCTGAAACCAGGTAGTGGGGGGTCAGCAAGAAAGCAAAAGTGTGAGAATACCTCTTACCTTTTCCTTCCATTTTTGAATTTCTTCTTTGTATCATTTCTTTGGAGTTTGTGTTATGGGAATGCTACACCTGACATTAAAGTGTATGTAAAGTAAATGGCTCTGTTGCCACGTTTTGTTTTGTTTGAAATGTTCATCACCTGTCAGGCACTGACTGCTTCAGAAGTGAGGCTGAGGATGGCAAGGGGTGAAACACCACCTGGGCTGAGCTCCCGTTTCCCTCAGTTAATTCAAGAAGACCTGTGTTATTGCTTTTGATCCAGACCTTAGAGTTTAAGCATATTAATACTTGGAAAGAAAGTTCTGTCTGCATGACAGCTCCATTTTGAGTTTCTTTGCTGGAGCTGTCAACAGGGTGCCAAATAATGCCAGGTTTGATACCATTTTTCTAAAGCAGACACTTGTCCACAATGAACTGGATTGAGGCCAGGTATCCAGCAGTATTGTCAGGGTGGAATTTATCTTTCACATGCTGCTGCTGCTGCCAGAATTTTTATTAATAATCACGGACCTTCTTTTCAAATGCAGGCCCTCAAAAAATGTCCTGACTTCGGAATGTTGGCTGTAAATAATGCCTGTGGGGCCAGGCTCCAGGGGCTGAAATTATTACCTTGTAGCATCAGGAATTGGAAAGTGTAGCCAAGCAGAGCTGCAGTACCTCCAGGTGCTGTTGGGAGCAGGTGCTCCTAGAAGCCTTAACAGTTTTCTCTCACAAGGATTTCCTCTGGGCAGGGGAAGAACAACATATGGGCCTTAAGGTTCTGCTGAAAGCAGCAATATCTGCTAAGGAAAGGGGGGATTCTTTGTTGAGGCCATGTCCTAGGAGAACTCCAGTCTTGCTTCTCTAGGAGTTTTGCCATATGGCCACAAGTTAACATCCTTGTGCCTCTTCCCACAAGTGCAAATGTAATGCCCTCGTACCTTTTAATGCACTCCTACCTTGGAGGATGGCATGGGCCTCCATTTCTTGGAGCGTCTGAAGATGAGCTGAGAGGATTGCATTAGCAGTGCTGTGTAAGCGCCATGAGCACTTAGGGACTAAAGTGCATGGTGATGTGGACATGGTTCCTACACAGCTTCTGTGAAAGTCAATGTCTGCACAAATGACAGCGACAGCAAAGCACATACTGCAGGCAATAAATTGCATTCCTAGGTGCTGTAACGGAATTTGTAAACGCCTGGACTCATGTGTACTTCAAGCTGAGGGCAGAGATCATGTCCCAAAGCACAGCAGTGCTGTCACTGTCACACAGCTGTGTCCCCTGCCTGCCTGCCCTCTGCCTAGCTGTCCCTTCTGCCCACAACTGGCATTTCCCCTGCCCTAAGACCTGCGGCCGCCCCCGGCCCGGTGGTGTGGCCATGGCCGCTGCCTCCGCGGAGCGGTCCGGGCATCACCTCCCGCTCGGGGCCGCCGGGCTCCCCGTGCCCCCTCCCCGCAGCGCATTGGCTGCGGCGGTGCCGGGTGCCGCTTCCCGCCCGGCCCGGCCCTGCCCGCCCGNGGCAGCGGGGTCCTTCCTCCCCGTCGCTCCGCGGGGCGCGGGCGGGCCCTCCTCTCGCTCGTCCCAGCCCCGGGGCAGGGGCCGCCGCCGCCGCCCCTCTGCCTTCCTGCGCTCTTCCCACCATGAGCGGGGCCGTTTTCACCTCGTAAAGATGGCGGTGCGGGATCGCTGCAACCTTTAGACTAATGACTGTCAGAAACATCGCCTCCATCTGTAATATGGTGAGTGAGGGCTGGCGGGCGGGGGCTCCTGGGGGGAGCGGCCGCGGCCCGGAGCGGTGTCCCGGAGCGGCCCGGAGGCGGCGAGCCGGAGCGGGGCCGGCGCCGGCCGACACGGGGCGCAGAGGGAGCCGCAGCCTGCCCTTCCTCCTCCTCGCCCTTCCTCTTCCTGCCCGAATACCGCCGCTAAGGAACCCCCACGTTCGGCTCGCAATGCGTATCCGCTCAGCGACCCCCTGAATGCCTTCAGGCGGCGCCCGGCAGGCTCGGGGGGGGCAGCACCCCCAGGACACGCAGAACGGGGCTGCCTGGGTGCCTGCTGAGGGGCTTCCGGGTCCCCCTGCCAGGTGGTGGCCAGGGAGGTGTCAGAGCTGGGGTCAGGGCCACCTAGAGAGGACTGCTGCTTGCAAAGTATTCTTGAAGCACTTCACTTTCTGTAAATGACACCCTGTAATTTGGAAGAAACAAGGAAACATTGATATTCTTGTTAGTTGTGTTCAGGCTTTGCCACTTCCATCCCCAGGAACAGTTGAACGGACTATTTCTTTGCTGTGCTTAGGTCTGCTTTCAGTGCTGACGCTACAGCCTCAGAGCATCTGGTTGGGTTTGAGTTTGTAAAACCTCATGCTGGGGGAGAGCTTAAAGTGTGTCACCTGGAGGTTTATGAATGCACAGAGAGAGCAGTACGCTTGCCAAAGACACAAGTGTGTGCTAAGCACACTAATGCCATTTCTTGCACATTGCACAGTTGCCAATTTCTCCACGTTTTATTGTTTTAGTCTGTATTTTCCCCCTTACTTCCAGGTTCTCCAAAAGCAGCACCACACAGTTGGAGCTTCCCTCCCCATGGTGTCCCAGCTCGCCCTGTGCTGGCAATGCCACACACACCATCCACCTGCCCTGCAGAATGGAGCCTGCCTCTGGGGTAAGACAGCAGGCACAGCCCCCAGGCCCAGCTCCCAGCAGGTTCTGGGAAGGGAGGGTTGCTGCAACAAAAAGTTTAGGAAAGGGCAGTACCAAGGAGGCAGATTGGGCTCACTCACCTCCTGTCGGAGGCAGGTTCCGATTCTTGTTGCTGGTTAGTGGTGTGTGTGACACCCTGCAGACTGCCCAAGAGCACCACAGGAAGCGAAGCTGGAGACTGTTAGATGCTCGTGAGGCTTTAGCATTGGCGTAAAGTTCTAGGAGCTCCATGATTTCTTACTGGNGATGTGGACATGGTTCCTACACAGCTTCTGTGAAAGTCAATGTCTGCACAAATGACAGCGACAGCAAAGCACATACTGCAGGCAATAAATTGCATTCCTAGGTGCTGTAACGGAATTTGTAAACGCCTGGACTCATGTGTACTTCAAGCTGAGGGCAGAGATCATGTCCCAAAGCACAGCAGTGCTGTCACTGTCACACAGCTGTGTCCCCTGCCTGCCTGCCCTCTGCCTAGCTGTCCCTTCTGCCCACAACTGGCATTTCCCCTGCCCTAAGACCTGCGGCCGCCCCCGGCCCGGTGGTGTGGCCATGGCCGCTGCCTCCGCGGAGCGGTCCGGGCATCACCTCCCGCTCGGGGCCGCCGGGCTCCCCGTGCCCCCTCCCCGCAGCGCATTGGCTGCGGCGGTGCCGGGTGCCGCTTCCCGCCCGGCCCGGCCCTGCCCGCCCGGCTCTGCGGGCGCCGCGCTGCAATGAAGCGGCCGCCGCAGGGTGAAGAGGAGGAGGAGGAGGAAGAGGAAGAGGAAGGCAGTGATTAGCGCGGTGCCGGCTGGCGCAGAGGCGCGGCAGGGCGCTCCAGCCCCGGGGGCTCTGCGGGCGCCGCGCTGCAATGAAGCGGCCGCCGCAGGGTGAAGAGGAGGAGGAGGAGGAAGAGGAAGAGGAAGGCAGTGATTAGCGCGGTGCCGGCTGGCGCAGAGGCGCGGCAGAGCGCTCCAGCCCGGGGCCCCGCGGCCCGCGGGAGGCAGGGGCGGAAGGAGCGGGGATGCGGCGGCCGCCCCGCCGGAGCTGGGGGCGCTCG
>WBMW01005327.1:1070478-1124883 GCA_013396635.1 Penelope pileata
GGAGAAGGAGGAAGGAGGGCAGCGGGGTCCTTCCTCCCCGTCGCTCCGCGGGGCGCGGGCGGGCCCTCCTCTCGCTCGTCCCAGCCCCGGGGCAGGGGCCGCCGCCGCCCCTCTGCCTTCCTGCGCTCTTCCCACCATGAGCGGGGCCGTTTTCACCTCGTAAAGATGGCGGTGCGGGATCGCTGCAACCTTTAGACTAATGACTGTCAGAAACATCGCCTCCATCTGTAATATGGTGAGTGAGGGCTGGCGGGCGGGGGCTCCTGGGGGGAGCGGCCGCGGCCCGGAGCGGTGTCCCGGAGCGGCCCGGAGGCGGCGAGCCGGAGCGGGGCCGGCGCCGGCCGACACGGGGCGCAGAGGGAGCCGCAGCCTGCCCTTCCTCCTCCTCGCCCTTCCTCTTCCTGCCCGAATACCGCCGCTAAGGAACCCCCACGTTCGGCTCGCAATGCGTATCCGCTCAGCGACCCCCTGAATGCCTTCAGGCAGCGCCCGGCAGGCTCGGGGGGGCAGCACCCCCAGGACACGCAGAACGGGGCTGCCTGGGTGCCTGCTGAGGGGCTTCCGGGTCCCCCTGCCAGGTGGTGGCCAGGGAGGTGTCAGAGCTGGGGTCAGGGCCACCTAGAGAGGACTGCTGCTTGCAAAGTATTCTTGAAGCACTTCACTTTCTGTAAATGACACCCTGTAATTTGGAAGAAACAAGGAAACATTGATATTCTTGTTAGTTGTGTTCAGGCTTTGCCACTTCCATCCCCAGGAACAGTTGAACGGACTATTTCTTTGCTGTGCTTAGGTCTGCTTTCAGTGCTGACGCTACAGCCTCAGAGCATCTGGTTGGGTTTGAGTTTGTAAAACCTCATGCTGGGGGAGAGCTTAAAGTGTGTCACCTGGAGGTTTATGAATGCACAGAGAGAGCAGTACGCTTGCCAAAGACACAAGTGTGTGCTAAGCACACTAATGCCATTTCTTGCACATTGCACAGTTGCCAATTTCTCCACGTTTTATTGTTTTAGTCTGTATTTTCCCCCTTACTTCCAGGTTCTCCAAAAGCAGCACCACACAGTTGGAGCTTCCCTCCCCATGGTGTCCCAGCTCGCCCTGTGCTGGCAATGCCACACACACCATCCACCTGCCCTGCAGAATGGAGCCTGCCTCTGGGGTAAGACAGCAGGCACAGCCCCCAGGCCCAGCTCCCAGCAGGTTCTGGGAAGGGAGGGTTGCTGCAACAAAAAGTTTAGGAAAGGGCAGTACCAAGGAGGCAGATTGGGCTCACTCACCTCCTGTCGGAGGCAGGTTCCGATTCTTGTTGCTGGTTAGTGGTGTGTGTGACACCCTGCAGACTGCCCAAGAGCACCACAGGAAGCGAAGCTGGAGACTGTTAGATGCTCGTGAGGCTTTAGCATTGGCGTAAAGTTCTAGGAGCTCCATGATTTCTTACTGGGGCTTCAGACATGCGCTTGCATACAGTAGGTTTCTCCTCAAGAGCCCGCAGATGGAGTGAAACCTCTGGGCTTGTTCTAAAGGTATGCTGCTCAGATGCCTCTGCCACTATGTCCTACAAAGTGGCATCTGGGAAATGGAGAGACTCAAGGGAAGAAGTAGTTTCAGGCAAAAAATGCACACAAGGGCCCATAGTTCAAAACAGTGCTGGCTCATGGTACCACGGTGCATAGACAGAGAGTGAGGTTGCTTTAACGGTAATGGTGCTTGAAAGCTGTGTCTTGCTTGGCTTGTGTGTACCTAGCTTTTAGAGCTGTTGTGTCGTGCTAATCACATTTAGTCTTTTCTGCATAACCCACAGGATTATGAATTTATTTTAGGAAACAAAAGCTGAGATTTTCAGAAAGTTACAGGAATCTGGGGCTTGAAGGTAAACATGTACAACTGGAAGTGTTGGTAACGCTGCTTTATGGCTTCTCTGAAGATTAGCCCACTGAGATGAAGTGGTGGACACGAATCCAACAGACTGTGAGAGGAGCTGGGACATCTCTCCGTAAAAAAGGGACTGCAGTATAATGGGTTGCTTGAAGAACTGAGCTACTTATAATCTGGGGCCTAATAGGAAGCGTTTTATAATGTGTTTACTATTTAATTGTCTGCCTAACGTCTAGTACCTCACGTTTGGTCTTCAGTCTTCTGGTGTTGGTAGAGATTCAGTCTTTTGCAGGAAGGGTCAAAACAAGTGTAGTGAAGCAAAGGAAGCCAGGGACAGCTTTTGACTTACTTGCAAAAGAGATCTAGTTCTATATATTCACTGGATAAACTCTCATATGCTGAGGCAGACATGGTAGGAGATAACTCGTAAGAAAAACAGGTTTATCCCTTCCACTTGGCACAAGTAT
Source organism: Penelope pileata (assembly GCA_013396635.1). Lineage (NCBI taxonomy): Eukaryota > Metazoa > Chordata > Aves > Galliformes > Cracidae > Penelope > Penelope pileata. The sequence continues at coordinate 1,072,818 of WBMW01005327.1, forward strand.
TTGTAGCATATATTGAAATGCAGAAGTTCTAGGCCTAAAATTACTTTGTCTTTTCCCTGTTTGTCCTCTCAGTTATAATTGCAACAGTGTTAGTTGCTGTTCACTGACTTGGTTCACAAAACTAAAGAGCTGAAGTTTGCTATGCTGGGGCAGAAGGGATGAAGGCACCTCTCCCTGAAGCAATTGATGGCACTCACATGTGGACACAGCCGCCACCCTCACTGAAATTGAGATCTGGAGCCCAAATGGAGGTCTTACTGCCTTTCAGACGCTGGGAGGCCATCCGCTAGGACTGTACCCAGATTGGCCACAGCAGGAGGTCTGCAACAGGCAACAGTCAGCTTTTGGGTAGGACAGATATAGTAGAGGTGAAGAAGCATAAGATACATTGAAGAAACCTTCTTAGAAGAAATACCAACACCCAACACCAAATCATGTCAGCCTTGTAGGCTCTAGGCGTAAATTAAGGATGTGTTTTTAGTACATTGTAATTCTCTTGGGTGTTGTTTTTGTGAGCTATCCCAGACAACTCAAGTACAGAATGCTGGTTCAAAAGTATATAGGTACGCTGACATTTTAAGATTGTTGCTCACTGAAATCCCCTGTGGTATGTTTCTGTGTCTATGAGCTTTCATACAGCCTTGAGTTCACGCATCATCGGTGGCCTGGAGGGTGTTACTGCTACATGCAGTGAGCAGCATCTAACCATTTGAGAATGTACTGATATATTTTCCTAGAGATGGCTAAGAAGCTCTGTGGGCCATGTTTCTCCGAAATACCTTTTAGAGTTTGACTGAAATTTCCCCTTTCATAATTTCGTAAGAGTATTTCAAATAATCTGATCTGTACTTGCTCTGCCAGTTTGATGAGCAGTACATTTTAAACACACCCGGACACAAAATATCGTCTCAGATATGCCACAGTTGCTCCTGGTAGATGTCACATAGATATCCTATTAAAAAAAAGTTGCAGTTCCTCGCATCAATTTTCTTCTTTATTAAATCAGCTTTCATGTTACCAGCTCTACTTTTATTCTTTAAGAGTTTCGTAACGATTGGTGCTTTTCTTCAGGTTCTAGCACCAGAGTTGTGTGAATAACTGTGAATTTCAGCTCCTTTTTTAAAACAGAAGAAGTTTCTAACCATCCTAGGAATGAGTTATAGAGAAAAGCATAGAAACCCAAGGATCTCTATATTCAGGAAGCAAATAAAAGTTACTCCTTTTGTTGTTGTTGGTTGTTGGTTGTTTCAGTGCCATGCTTTTAGAGATTTGTTACAGGATATGTTTGAAACGTGAGACATTGGTAGGATGAGAAATCAAACTGCTAACAAAGATCTGGAAAATGTTTGACAGTGATCCTGCTTCATACAGTAAAAGTGTTCTTGGATTACAGAATTTATTGCTATGATTTTTAACTGGATCTATTCGTTTGGCCAACCTGTGGTGTATTTTTCTTCATGACATTAAAGGCTTTTTCTCACAAAGATTAAGCCAGAATAATACCTGTCAGAACAGTAAAGCAGCTACCTGGATATGTACTTAGATTGATAAAGGGAAATAAATTGCTACGTCTGAAAATATTCATTACAGAAGGTTCAAGCAATGCAATTTTAGAAGAGTGTACAAGTTCAGTATGACATACAGAAAATATAGTAATTATGAAAAATATAGGGAATGTGATGTCTAATTATTGTAATATCTTTATGAAGTAATGAAAAACTTGAGAGTATGGCTGGCAAATGGGTACTAGGCTGACAAGCAGGAGGTGTACTCTCCATTAAAAGTCCATGAAAGATGCTTCTAGTGTTAGGGGAGGACATGTGAAGTGGTAAATGTCCTAATACACCATTTCCAGTGCATAACCTGGACTAATGACAGAGGCTGTCCTGCATGCATACTGCCTTTATGGAAAAGTGGTCATCACACACCTCCTAGTTGTTTAGAAGATGATGAGCACACTAGGACAATTCATGATTACAGTGTATGCTTTACAGTGTGGTGGTTTTTTTAGATCCATATAGTCTTTGGCTTCAAGTTATTGAATTAAGAGCAAACCAGCGGTTTTGCTAAGTCCATTGGTAAAGGAACCTCTTAGTTACAGCTTGGTAAGGTTGAGTGAGTCTGAGTTGTGGAAGAGACAGGAGTAAAAGCTGACTCTGGGCCCTGATAAAGAGTGCGTGGCAGGTGAGTGCCACTCAGGAGGTGAGATTCTGGTGGGCTTGAAGAGTCACCCATCTGTGAAGTGTAAACTGTGGCCAATTAGAGAAACAATCAGCAAAATCTTCTCTGCTGATGTTCGTTTAGCCTCAGGAAGCTGTCTTTTGTTGGCTGTTTGATAGATACACTGATGTACATTTATGTACACCTAACAGCACAGGATATCGGTACTTCTGGGGAAGAACTGGCCTTGCACTCCCACCATCAAGGCCCCGTTATAAGTATGCCCTTGGGCATGCTCAGACTTTGCAGAGAAGGCTGCTGTGCTGATGTTTTCAAGCCAGCCATTACCTGATATTGTTGTGATTATTTTGTTTGGCTTCACTGTGAATCACTTAATAATAATTGCATCTAAACTGTCAGGAAACAAGTCCTCAACTGTTGAAATTCCATGTAATAAACCCATGTTGTTTCTGACCTATTCCTGTCTAACTCAAAGGCTTCTGGTGACAGTGACTACATCACCTCTCTAGGCAATGTATCAGTGCTCTTATGGCTAGAATGTTTCCTAATATCTTACTTGAATTTATGTTACCATAATGTGAGCTTTCCACTTCTCATCATGTCCATTCTTGAGATCAAGAACAGACCAATTCCTTTCTGTAACAAACATTACGTATTTGAAAATATTCTCATGCCCCACCTCAGTCCCTCAGTCTTTTCTATCTTATGCAACACAGCCCTGTTCAGTCCACATTAAAATTCATTTTTCTCTGGGGTTAATTTTTTTCATTTTTACTGCCTTCCTCTGGGCTCTCTCCAGCTATTTGTCTTTCTTGAAACCCAGCACCTAAACCTGGAGACAAGATCTGTTTGTCTGAAGTCTTAGCAGTGACAAGTTAAACCGGAGTGTTACTTTAGGAACTTTTTAGGCCCCTATCTGTAAGAATTTCATTATGTTCCCTCTCTCTCTCTCTTTCTCTCTTTTTTTTTTTTAAAATAGCACAGCGTGGTTAATGCTTATTCATCTAAATAATACTCTGTAGTCTCCAGACATTGCTGCTTGTTTGTTTTTGAGAACTACTAGCTTAGATGTATCTCATTCTGTATACATGGAGGTGATTCATCTCTTCATGTGCAGAATCTTGTACTTGTCCTAGGTGAATTTCAACCATTTTCAGAGCATTTCTCCAATGTGCCAAAAATCATTTCGAATTCTAAGCCTGTCCTCCAACATATCTTCAGCCCTCATAATTCATGTTATAATGAGATTTAATGAAGATATTCTATCTTCTGTCCTCAAAGCTCCAGCTGGAGCAGCTGTGATGAAGTCTAGAAGGTGCCTTACCTTTAAAATTCTCTGAGGCAATACATATGTCATCTGGGTGGCCCAGACAAAAGTGCTGTTGAAGAAATTATAGGCTGTAAACAATCCTCAGTCTCTTTTTTACTCATGCAGCCATATTGAAGTTGTTTGTTCTGAAGAACAAATGGCCAGAAAAATAGAAGAAAAGAAAAAGTGTTATTGCTACTTGTTCCAGGAAAAAGCCCAAGTGCTGCTAATCCAAGAACAAATAAGCTTGGAATGGAGACAGACTCATGAGAGAATAGTGAGTTGCTGTTTGCTAAATGTTGACTAATTAAGGAAACTTTAAAGGTCAATATTAAAAAAAATTGCTTATGGATATAAATATGGAACTTGTAACTCCTTACTAGAACCTTACATCTGATACTTATTCCTTGAGGTATATAGTGTGCTTTGAAATCTTGGACAAAATATTTGACTGATTCAAAATTTTAGGCCTTTTTTTTTTTTTTTTCCCCTGTTTCTTGGTAACAACACAATGAAAGAGCTGACGTTATTCATGGTGTGTGCACTACTTACATCCGTGAGCAGAGATAGTTCAGAGCATCCAGCAAAAAAATCAGTTGGACATTTCCATTCAAGCTCTCATAACTTGTCTTCATGGTCAGAAAGCCCGAAGGAAAATATGCACAAAGACAATTTATTTAGATACATAATTTTAAATCACCTTTCTTTCAAAAGTATGGTCATATAGTGGTTTTTAGGTCTGTCAGTGTCCTTTTCCTATTTACTATGATCCCCTCTGTTTTTCATGGCACCCTCTCTTTCCTCGTTTATCTGTTGACAACAAGAACTCAAAATACCTTTTCTGGAGGAACATTTTCTGGATAAAACATTTCTTTGCAAGAAAAAAAAAGCTAATCTGCCTAAATTAAACCATTTTGTATTACTTTTAAACTTACAGAAGTGTTTTAGGTTTGACGTTTTGTATATGTGAATTTTGAAGGAGGCAGGTTCAGGTATTCCAGTTTCTCATCATACCGCTCTGATAGCCAAGCTTGTCCCTGAGGGCAGTCACGGTCCTACAGTGAGCATATGTGATATGTCTGTTGAAAACAGTTGCACAAATACTGCCCAGTGTGATCTCTCTCACTATTCCCTTACTCTCTTTAATTTGTTCCTGGGCACCAAGTTTGGATTTTCTTTACCGCTGCTTCCTCTCTTTCCTTTTTCCCGTCACTGCCATTTGTTGGTCAGGAGCTCTTGCACATCTTTCTTTACCTTCTTCTTCCCTTCCCTCCCACATGCTGTGCCTTCCAAAATTCTTAAGGTCAGGCTGCCTGGCCCTAAAGCCATTCTCATTTCTCTTCTACCAGACCCAACATCACCCTTAGTTTGTTCTAAGTCTTCAGTTTCTCCCTCCAGGAAACAACTCTATTTCTAGCACATTGCTCTCACTTTGCTTGAGTACTAACAAAAAGAATATCTAGTTCACAGCTGTGTGTGCGTGATCTGAAGCCCTTCTTTGCCATCTTCTTTTGTTAATCTCTTGTTCTTTATACGCTTGTTAAATATCTGTTTTCACAGGTCAGCGTGGGTTTTTTTTTGTCTTATGTTTTTTATATTTTCTTGTGAACATGATGTTGTTTGTTATTTCTGATTCTGTATTTTTTTTGTTTGATGGTACTTCATATTGTGTTTCTGTTTATTGGGCAAATTACTATGTAATAAGTTTTCCACAGTTGACTTAGGAAACTTCCTAATTTCTTTACTGCACTCCTTTAAATTAAGCACATATATATTCCTAGAAAGTTAGTGACCTATTTATAGCTCTATCACAATACAAAGTCAGGTCTGATTTGCTGTCTTCTGTTAGCAGTATCTTTCATTTTGGCATTATTCCATTTCTCATCCTCCATGGAATAATTGCATTTAGGCTATTTTGCTATGGATGATTTAATGACCTAATGTGATGTGGGTTTTGTTTTGTATTGTTCATTGTATTTTTTTTCATTGCGCTGTTATTATGTATACAAACTGAAGTCCAAAGGAGGTTTTTTTTTTTTTTTTTTTTTTACTTGATCTGTTTCATGTGGTGCAAAGCACAAGTTAAACTCTTAGCGACTTCATCCAGTAAGGGCTGGAAGGGACCTCTGGAGATCACCTAGTCCAACCCCCTGCTAAAGCAGGTTCCCTACAGTAGGTTGCACAGGGAAGTGTCCAGGTGGATTTGGGGCATTTCCAGAGAGGGAGACAGCTTGTTCCAGTAAAAGTAAAGAAGGTTTTCCTCATGTTTGTGCGTGCCATAGTTTGAGTTTACTAAAGAGTCTGTCAAGACTTTTTTTCCTTCATAGAAGAAACGTCCTGCTTTGAAGGACAGGTCCCTGTGCTTCTTATCGCTTCCCTTATTCTTTTTCTGTAAATTTAACGTATCTTTTTGGACTTTGGAATAAGAAGGCACAACTCCTGGTGAAGTCAATGGAGTTCTGTCAGATTACCCAAACTCTGCATTTAGCCTCACTGTTTCACTGGGGAATGGACACAGTGCTCCGCTGGATATCTCCAACTGCCAAGGCTTGGTTTAGCAGAGCAAGGTGTAGCTCTGTGACGAGCTGTTAGCTTACATGTATTATTTCAGCACTATGTACTTCAGAAACTTCCTTGCAGTGTATAGATTTTGTATGAAGGTAAGTTAGTGCACATCAAGGATTTGTTTGTTTTTCAGTGATAATTTTGTTTGGTAAATCCTGCTTTTTGCTGTTTCTCACAATATGTTCAAGACAGTTTAAATGCTAAAAAAAAGATTTGTCAGAGCCATCTGACATGCTCTGAAGTAAGAAACCTGGGCCCTGGGGAAAAGCAAATGGGTAACGTAGGAGCAACTAGTTGGCAGAGCACTTGTGTTCTGCTAACAGAATGTACTAACCTGCGTTTTATAAAAGAGCAGGAGGTTACTTGTTGGAGGCATTATTTCCCTGAATTCTAGAAGGAGAAATTTTCTTCAGTCTACAAAAAACTATCTGGAAAACTGAAAAAACTCACCCACTTCATTCTCACTTCAGGTGATTTAATTTAAATGGTAAATGCGTAATTGACAAAAACTTGAATGCTGTACAATGAGTGTCTATGAGGATGTTTTTCTTCAGAAGTTTTATTAATCTTCTGTATTCAGATTTTTATCAGCCAAGGTTTTGAGGGTATCTGCAGCTGTTTGCTTTGCTGTTAGTATCAGAGAGGCACATGTCTATCGATTTCCTCCCTCTCAGGAAGTCAGATGCTTTGCTGAATCTAAGCCTTTGGCAAGGCTGCCTCTCCAAGTGAAAAACCTCGTCGTATGGAACTGACATAATTATCACACTGTCATCTCAGCTGAAACATAGCCAGCAATGGCTTTGTATGGATCCTTCCTTTTTCTGAGTTTCTCACTGAGGCTTAGTAGAGCCCTCTGAGGACATATTCCTTGAGGTTTACATGGAGCCTTGTGGTCTCAAAGGGAAAGAATGGGAAATCCCATTCACCTAGTCTGAGAAACGAGCTCTGTGCTTGTAAGAGAGAGGAAGAGACTGGAAAGAGATCTGGTAATGGTTTAAGAAACAGAAGCTTTGGAGCTTTTCTGGAAGCTGCCAACTTGAAGGAGTTTCTTTACTTTCAATGCCTACAGGTTCTCTCTGGGCCAATGTTATATTGAACGAGCCTTGGGACCACAGGGAATTTCAGAGCACTAAGGGAAAGTGCTGCTTATAGATCTTTGGTGCAGAAAAGTCAGAGGAGCCTTGCATAAGCACAGTTTGACCTGAGCCTCACAGAAATCCTTCAGAAAAACTGGTACAGGAGGCAGCTGGCAAAGAGCAAAAGGATAATGATGTTTTACACGTTGGCATCTTTGCAGTGGCATTCTGTATGTTGCTATGAAAATCAGCCAGCTGTGCCGTTCTCATGTGATAGAAACTACACAGGCTTACTATATTAATTCTTCATCCTGCAGAGCATGTTCAGCAAGGAAAAAACTGTCTGTTGTTAGTAAAGCAATTATCAGACAGATTGAAAATTGGCTGTTACGTCTTGAATAATTGTCCATAGGGAATACTTCTCCAAAACCAGCATTTTGACTGAGGTCCTACAGGGATCTATAGAGAGTGGCTGGGGTGATGACACTGGCATTGGCAGCAGTCTAGCCTGCTTGCTTGGTAATCTAAGCTTGTTAAAAATGGGCATTTACACACAGCAGAGCTACAGGAAATACAAAAGCAGTGATTGTTCTTACAGAGCAGTAGCTGTGGAAGCAACTTTGCTGTTGGAATGAAGGCACAGCTGAACACAATTTGAGACTGACAGAGAGGTGTAACAGTGCTCGGACTTACGCGCTCTTCAATGTTAGAATAAAATTGCACGTTTATTATGCTTGCTTTAACATTTGTGGTGCTATTACTCGAACTAGGTGCTGCTCTGGAGCTCAGAACAGTTCCATTAAAGGCCTCTGACAAATTAGAAGGGATGCAGAGGGGTTTCAGTAATGCTTAGAAAATCTGTTCAATATCTGAAAACTGGTTTATCCAAGATAACTTTAGGAATCACACATCTTTATGAGACAAGACGCTAATGGGACCCAGCTGCTGAAGTACAAAGTAAAAATAAGAGAGAGGTGTGGGGGGGGAGAACCACTGCTGTTGTGCCCTGTTCACTTCAGATCAACCATCACCAGAGTGCCTGGGTCAGGCCAACGCCACTACCTAGAAATGCAAATATTTTTGTTGGCTCGGGTGACTGTTGTGCTTGGCTGTTAGTAAGGCAGGGTTAGCTTGGCTAATTGTAGCTGAAAGGAAAATGTGCATTTCTATCTTGATGCTGTCCATGACTTTGTTTTAGAATCTTAATAGTTTACAATAATTCTTCCCTCTTTCTTTAGGGCACCAATGCCTCTGCTCTGGAAAAAGACATTGGCCCAGAGCAGTTTCCCATCAATGAACACTACTTTGGATTGGTCAATGTAAGTACCATTGTGAATGGACAAACTATACCGAACTATTGTTTTGATGTTATTTGAGCTTTTTTTATTTTTTTTTTCCCTCCCCAACCATGCTCTAAGGCAGGATTGCCTTGTTTTGAAAAAGGGCTGCTCATGTTTCAGTTTTAAGCAAAGTGGGTTGCAAAATTGTTTCAAGATGTTTTGAAGATAACTTCGTACTCCCCAGAGAAAACAGTTCAGTGTTCTATGCATGCTTCCAGTAATTAGCACTTGCACTTAATTAAGCTAAAAGTCTGTTTTAGCTATAAAACATGAGGGACAATCTCTTTAATTTTTGGTGGGAAGTGATGGAAGTATGTCCAAGCTTAGATATGGTGATCTGCATCAGGGTCTCTCTTAGGAGAAGCTTTTTTATCTGACTGAAAAGGGAATGAGCAAGAAGGTTGTTAAACTGTTTGTTTATTCTCATATAAATTAAACGGAGCTAGTAATGCTTACCATTGAAAATATTAGACATTCTGCTGCTGAGCACTAAGATGGAGCCCGGCAGGAATGTATCAATACATGGAAACACGTTTAAGGAGATCCACTACAATAAATGTTTCTTGCAAGTGGAACTTTTACTTTACATCCCAGTTAATTTAGAACACCATAGTTTTGTGTTTTTTCCTATGCAGTATCAGGATTGGGTATGGAAATGTATTCCTATAGGATCTGCCTGGCATTAATGGTTGTGACAGGGTCACAGAAGGCAAAAGATGAATGAAGCAACCAGTGTTTTGTGATGCACAGGGAATTAAGATTGCTTTTATTTTTACCTGGCAGTTTGGGAACACCTGCTACTGCAACTCCGTGCTGCAGGCGCTGTACTTCTGCCGACCGTTTCGGGAAAATGTGTTGTCATACAAGGCCCAACAGAAAAAGAAGGAAAACCTCTTGACTTGCCTGGCAGATCTTTTCCACAGTATTGCTACTCAGAAGAAGAAAGTCGGAGTTATTCCACCAAAGAAGTTCATATCGAGGTTACGAAAAGAGAACGGTAAGTGTGAAGCTGGACCCCTCTCAGACATCCGTAGGTTGATCAGGGAAACGTAAATGTTGGGCAATGTGATCGTATTGGTCAGATGTTCAGGTTAGATCTGTAAATTACCTTTAGTACTTTTTGTTTTGTTTTAGATATTAATATTGTAGTGTCTGTGTACATAAGATTGTGCTTGAGATAGCCATGGCAGGTGTCCTGAGTTCCAGAGGTGATGATTTGTTGCACGATGGGACAGGCCACACTGGGCAGTGAGCTATGGATGGGAATGGGGTGGCGTTCTGCTCCACGCTTTTTATTACTTTTAGTGGAGTGTGGCAGAGAGAAACGCTGTTGTTCTTAGAAGCGGTGGGCACAGTCTGATTCTGTGAAGCTGTTTGAGCAGCATGCTGGCATCAGCATATGCCTGATCTTCCTAAGGGATGTGGGGAATGACTTGAAATAAGGAAGCCTGCCACACAGTTCCACTTCAGCCTGAATTCATATCAGTGTGGGTGGTATACTTGGAAACAAGGGAGCTTTGAATGAAGAAGTGTGAGTTGAACACCTGGAAGAAATTGCCTCCTGGTGACAGCGTGCAAATGGGCAGGCTGTCCATTGCAAAACAGGCATTCTAAGCAGTGACAAAGCTAGCTCTAAGTCGTCTTAGTGATAAATGCCCCACACTGCTGGGGATCACTTTTTGGGAATAGGTCTTATGTTTTCAGCTTTTTCAAATTAGGGCCAGACTTGAGGTATATTAATGTGCTTCTGTATTCAGGCTGGATGTTGTGAAGCCGAAGAGTCTGTGCAGTATTTTTCTGAGGAAATCCATGTGGGTTTTTTCAGGAGCAAGGGGATAAAAGCATGTATTTCTTGGGAACACAAGTTCTTTTTTTCTTCAACATGGTGGGCAAATTAAGTCTTCACTAGGGAAGAAGTCTGTTCTACATCACCACTGAGATATTCTCTCCTCCTCTAAGCATTTTGTATGGAAGAGGACAAGTCCATGCTCATCAGACTTCTGTGTGGAAAATGAGCTTTGTCAGATGGTGTTATTGTTACTACTATGTGCCCGCACCCGGCATCTCCATTTTCCCCAGCCACATCTTACTGTCCAAACTCAGAGATGTGGAATATATGGGTGAGAATCAGTGCTGCCTGTTGTTAAGCACCTAGCCTAAGCAGTAAAGTCCCCTCTGTAGTCACTGATTTCCTCACACCCACCTGAGGCACTGATGAGCTGGGTTGAGGAGTCATCTTCTTGCTTTCTCCATTGACAGTAGTGGGAGCCTACACAGCTAACTCCAAAGATGATCCCTACCCTTTTAGACAGCTAAAGTCAGGCAAAATTAAGCCTTCCCTCAAAGTAGCTTTGCTGAAGCCAGTGTGACTGTAAAACTGCTTTTCTTTGGCATGATTCTAAGCATTTTGCTGAGCAAGGACCAATACATATATTTGGAAAGCAATAATGAATTTAGTTTACTTGAAGGAAAAGATATATTCAGCTTCAGAAATCTTGGCTCTCTTCTTCACAGATCTCTTTGACAACTACATGCAGCAGGATGCCCATGAGTTTTTAAATTATTTGCTGAATACCATCGCCGACATTTTGCAGGAGGAGAAGAAACAGGAAAAGCAAAATGGGAAACTGAAAAATGGCAACATGAACGATGCTGAAGAGAACAATAAACAAGAACTCACCTGGGTGCATGAGATTTTTCAGGGAACACTGACTAACGAAACTAGATGTTTGAACTGTGAAACCGTAAGCATTGGAATAGATTTGTTGTTGTTGCCCATTAATAGATAGATACAATTTATATGTATAAATATATGAATCTTTTCAGACATCTGAGAGTTGTGGATATTCCTGTAGACTTTACTTCTTGAAGTGAGTATATTCTTTTCTAAAAATTTGTTTTTCTAGGTGTTACTTGGCTAGCCTTTGCCAAGACTTGTTGTCCTAATACATATCTCTACAGTTAAAACTCTTGCTAGTTAATCAGCATCCTTCTTTACTACTGTAACTTCAAGAGAAGATATTTACATCATTATTCCAAGAACCAGTGAAAAGTTAAGGTGGATTTGTGTTAATTTATTTCTAAGAATGTGATTGACAAAAAAAGGGTTTGTTATTAACAAACCGTATGTATTCTTTTATTTTCCTAATATTCTTAAAAGGACACTGACAATTTGTCTCTTACATTTGAAGTATCAGTAAAAAGTAACTTAGCAAACCTTACCTAACTTTTGCTATATGAAAGGTAGGTGTCAAGGATGAACTAGTTCTCTCAGCTCCTTCTGTTGCTGGTAGAGGTTGCAAAGGACCTCCTTCAGGAAGCTCTCTCCATCTGTCTCTAGGCTGTTTCATGAGATAAAGATCTGAGCACTATCAGGTATTCTATCTGCACGGTACAGCTTGTTCTCATTCCGTGGTGCTACTGTCATTGCGCTGAGCTGTTGCAATTGTGGAGCAATGCTGTAAATTGGGCCAACAAACTGATTTTGCCTAAGAATGATGTTTGTAACTCAGACCAATATTGCTACCATGGACTCAGTCTAAAGAAAACACAGCTTTGGATTATCTGCATGGAAGTGGAAGGAGGAGCCCAGAGAAGGCATCTTCCAACAGCAGGCTAAGTGCCTAACTTTAGGTAGTTCGGTTAGGTGAGATAAAACTCATATTCTGGTAATCGTTAATCATAAGGAATAGCACTGTACTCCAGGAAAATATGTCTTCTCAGGAGATTTTGTTCAGGAATAGTGATAACGTGATATGAAGTCTGGAACAAGCTTGTTTAAGAGAAAACATGAGAGACTGATTGAAAATTAATTCTTTATTTCAATTATGACAGCTCAAATAGTAATAGCAAATTTTAAAATGTGGAGGGATAGGATTCTTTTTTGACTGACAAGCTTCATTAAACAGTTACGACCTAATTCTTAATTAGCATCCCATGTTTGCTCGGACAAACTGTAATGAAGTCAGGATGTGTCCTTGGGTAACAGCAGAACTGCACAATACCCTGTTTGTAATTCCAAGTGACCAAGCTTGAAGGAAAAAAATAGCACTGAGTACTGCTGCTGTAGGAAGGCCTGTCTGCAGCTTCCTGAGAATGCAGAAATATTGCATATGCTTGGTGTGCTTTTCTAGTATGCTGTATTTTTCTTTTATTATGGTATCTTGAAACCTTTAGGAAACAATACAATGGATTAAAAGGCATCCCTTTGCTAAAACATGAATATATTGTGTGTGAGGAATTATTCCAATTCCAGTAGTTCTTATTCTCACAAAGAGTGCAGTCTGAATCTGGCTTTCCAGTGACCTTTAGTTATAGTGTGTATTATTCTAGCTCCAGCTGACTCATCTCTCCCTTTCAGTAATATGTTATATGCTGAAATCAATAACAAAATTCCTAACTTCTTTGTGGTATTCAGATGAAGTATTCTATTTGCCAAAGGCTTTTCCAAGTATTTAACCTCCTTCGTGATATGCAGTGTGGCTGATATAATGTTAGTTCCAGCAGCAGAGACACAATGTTCTCTAAAGTTTTGTTGCTCTATCTTTTGAATTCTAGCTATGATGTGTTTATACTGCAGTTGGTTGCTGCCAGTTTTGTGGTTTCCTGTGCTCTTTGGGCAGAATCGTATCTCAGAGAGGATTTTTGCTTGAAGAACTGCTGTTCATTTTATTTGAATGTACTTTATGCATCTGTATATCCTTGATAATATCAAAATTCATTCTGCTAAAGGTGTTCCTTTGAGTTCAGGGTTGATATGGACTGCATTCACCATGTTTGTAGGATGATATAACACAAAGATGAGCTCAGAGCAGTGCATAATTTCCATGTCCACAGACCTGCAGAAATTTGAGCATGAGTGACTTGGGTCAGAACAGCAGATTCACCCCTTCACTGAAGTTCTGGATTTGAACTTCTCTATCCTGTCAGGTTCGGTTATTCTAAGGAAATACAGTCACATGAAGCAAAATACGGAGTGTTCACGCAACATTTTATAAACAGAATTGGTTGTCATGAATATGACTAAAGTGATGTACAGTAAGTAATTCTGCTACAGCCTTAGTTTCATCTGAAAAAAGCATGATGGCTTTTCTGGGTTTTCAAGGTCTTAAAAACCAATTAACGGATAAGGAGAAATAACAATTTCGGAATTCACTTGTTACCCTGTCCTAATTCATTCTTAAATCTGCAAAAATATGTATGCAGATACTGAGGAAGTTTTAGTGTTCTCTATGATCTGAGATGACCCAAATGGAATGTTTTTCACTTTCAATGTGTTTCCAGATCTGTTTGTGTCTGCCATTTCTGAAAGAGTCCTCCTTAATGTTGATTGGAGAAACGTCCCAAATGTAACTAAAGGCTAGAACACGTTTGAATTTTGGAAAAGCTTGAGCTCAGAGTTCCCAGCTACCTGGGATGTGTTGGTTAACAAGAGAACATACGTACTGCACTAGGCAAAGCTAATGTAGGCGATGTTGCTCTCCATTTAATGGACAGTAAACTGCAGTCACCGATCTGTGCTCAGTGGATTGGGATAAGTGGAACAAACAGAAGTTAAATTATATGAAGACTGGGTTGGTCAGGTTGCTTATCTGGCAGAATGAATGTAGTCATGCTCATCAAGGAAAAAAAAATATTGAAATAAATTCTTTGTGTTGTTTGTTCTGAGAAATTATTCCATATTTATCAATTGCACATAGATATAATCAGCATTTAGATGTATGACTTTTTACTAAGTCTGTTTTACATGTATATTTTTTGCTACAGGTTAGTAGCAAAGATGAAGATTTTCTTGACCTTTCTGTTGATGTGGAGCAGAACACATCAATTACACACTGTCTAAGGTAAGTGAATGCATCTCTTTGGCAAATATTTCTGTCTGACTTGGTTAAATTTTCCAAATCTAGTAGGTACAGAAAAGAGAAGGGGAATAGCATTGGGTTTTGAGCTTTTCCTAAGCAGAAAAAAATACTGCAAACGTAATGTTTCCTCTAGTGACAAATTACACATTAATGGATTTTGTTTTATTCTCGGTTTCAATGTATGTGTTTGGAGAAAAAAATAGTATGTTTGGAAATTTTGGGGGGGGGGGAAAATTGCCTTGTCATATAGAGGAATTGCTGCAGAATAATAATTGGCTTCAAAGAGATTTGTGTGTGCTTGTCTTTAAGCTTTTAGTCAAGTGCTTTGTTAATTAGGACTTATGTGCATATTAAAAGTCAAGTGCGTGCTTTGTAGAGCGCTTGAGTCCCTAGAGGGCAAAAGATTCCCAAAGTCTGCTACTTTGCTATGTAATTTTCTTATTGCATGTCTTATCCTAAAATTACAATGAGTAATCTGTTATTCTAAGTCTCGGATCTGCTCTTAGTACATACCTAACTATTAAAAAAACCCTTCAGAGATCTAAATAATTTTCAGATTTGCATGAGTGATTATTCTGAGAGATCTAAAATATATGAACTTTTGACATTGGTGCAGTAGACAGGTACCTAGGTTTAAGGCAATATGTTGCTGTTCTAAGGTAATGATTATCAATTGGCCAAATTGCTCATTCAAGCTCCGAAATTGCTGCCAACTTTGAACAACTGCTGAAAGCAAGAGTTGTCTGACATCTCACACCAAATTGAGAGTTACAGAAAGAGAAAGCATATGAGGCACTAACCACTTCCTGAGTGAGATGGCAGTGATTTCTCTGTGGACACACCAATCCTAAGAAATAACTTATGTTAAGGTAACTGCTCTGCTGTGTCTTCACAGCTTTAAACACTGATGCATTGAAAAGGAAAGTTAAAGAAAATCTGTGCAATAGAACATTTCAGTAAAACAAATTTCTTTCCTGCTACAGATGAATGTTCTTTTCAGTTATTTTTGTAGCTTTTCATATCGAAAAGGTCCTTGTCTACATTAGAAATCCAAAGAATACAAGCCTCTGGCATAATCTAACTGCAGAGAGTAGACAACTGGGCCTGAAGCAACAAAAATTTAATAACAAATATAGTACATTTCCATTATTTTTATTTCCACTAGGAGTTGCAAAGTTTACCAGTCCATTTGATCCTAACTTTTAACTAGTCTGCCTGTGCTTTTTTATGTTTTATTCCACTAAGAATTCTGTCATCTCTTAAAATAAAAAACTTGTACTATTCACACATGTAAACAATAGAAAGCATCTTCTTCATGGTAGCATGGAGCCTGTAGAGTGACTGGAAGTGTGGGAGTGTATAGGGTCAGTGATGAATTAGCATCCCTGTTATTAGCAGGTCTTGAGAATTCCTTTTTCTTGTTAAAATACCATATAAACAGGTGCAGATTGGCCTGTTAATGGAACAGGAGAGAGTTAGAAATGACTTGAAACTAGTTTTGCAGTTGTAGAGAAAGTTTTCTCAAGCCTGTACCTCTTTTCCTCCCAACACCAGCCATTCTGTGATTCACATACATTTATTTAAAGCCCGGAGTAACAAAAAAAACCGAGTCTGAAGTGGAAGATAGATAGGTGTTTACGCCTGCGTTTACAGTTCTCAGAACACCTGCCTAGATGTAATGTAACACTAGAGGTGACAAAAAAATTGTCATTTTTTTCCAGTTGTTTTCTAGGTATCTAAAATTATGTTCTAAAGCACATCAACACTGTGCCTTCTGAAAAATCTTTTCTGTGAACTGAGCAGCATCATCAAGCCAGGTCTTTCTCTGTTTCTCTCCTTTCAAAAGCCCAATCCAGAAACATTTCTAAGTATATTTACTTGATCAATATTTACAAAAATTGCTGTACCAGCTAACAATTTCCTTTTTAGACATCAAGAATATAATCACATAACTTCTGAATAAAAGTTCAGGGGATAGAGGATGCAGAAGACAGTTCAATTTATTTCTTCTGCATAAGAAGATTCAAGCCCATCTTATAGAAGAACATCATAAATTGTGAGCTACTTGGGGATGTAAGAAGTGCACTTGAAGATGTTCCCTTCTACAAATGATTTAAAAAGGCACTCAGTGGATTGAGCAGCTACACTGAAGTCTAGGCAGCCCCTTCATACGTAAGAGATGAGGACATAGGTCCCATTTGAAGATACTTGACCCTTTCCCCGCATTGTGCAGAGGATCTCAGCAACTAATATGTGCTCTCAAAGCAATCAGTTACTGTAAGTCCCTTTGCAAATCCCAGTACAGTTGTTCCAGGTGTTTTAGAAAACTGGATTTCAGTGGAAACAAGATTTCATCCTGTGTGCCTTTTCAGGGTTCCAATTCCACAGCACAAGTGTGCTGTTGGGGCAGAAGCGTTACGACCTTTTAAGAACTGATCACTGTATTTATTTACAGAGACTTCAGTAACACAGAGACATTATGTAGTGAACAGAAATACTACTGTGAAACTTGCTGCAGTAAACAAGAGGCACAGAAAAGGTAAGCAAAGAGCACGGTGTTTCAATATGTTCCTCCTGGGCTTTGTCAAGCCTTCGCCTTGACTTTTATTGTGATTAGAGAGACTCTGTGTGGGTCAGAGAACCTACAGACAGGTCCAATACTATTACTCAGCTTACTGTAGAAGCTGCTGCTAGTATACTACTGTTACTTACAAGGTGCTTTTTTAAGGCAAACATTTACTCATTAAGAAAAGAGTGGCTTTGGACTGGGTGGGTATTTACAATCTGCACTCCAATGGTTTCACAGGATGCGAGTAAAAAAGCTGCCAATGATTCTTGCCTTACACCTCAAGAGATTCAAGTACATGGAGCAATTGCATAGGTATACTAAGCTGTCTTACCGTGTAGTATTTCCTCTGGAGTTACGTCTCTTCAACACGTCTGGTGATGCTGTCAACTTGGATCGGATGTATGACTTGGTAGCTGTAGTTGTTCACTGTGGAAGGTAAGATTCTTTCATGTTTATCTCAAGCTATTACAAGTTCCAAGCATTTGTCGAGGGCAGAGGCATACCTGACTAAATGGAAGGAGAGTGGAAGAGCAGACACAAGCTGTGCTCCTGCACCAGCTTGCGTGTGTCTTGGTCTGAACCTCTTAGCCAGCACCCCTCATAGTAAATCTGTACCTGGTTGAAATAGAGCCCCTCAGGCTTCCAAAAGTCACAAGGTCAAATTAATGAGAATTCTCCTTCCTCATCACTCCATTTGGAAAGCTTGGAGCCAGGACGCTGTGAGGGACATGGGCTGTTAGTATGTAGGCCCTGCAGTAGATCACCTCCATCTCCTGTCAGAGCAATGAAAACAACAGTTTTAATAAAGTTACTCAAAAGTGGAATATTGTCAGATATGAAACAATAAGAAAAATCCTTGGGGCTGGAGGAATATGTCTTGTTGTCCCTTAATCTCAAAGACCATAAGTAACTAACTATTCATGGTTGATACCAACCTATTTCCCCTTAAAATTAATTCATATTCATTTTAAAATATTTGCCATAGTTGATGCCTCTACAGGTCAATTTGCAAATGGTCATAGCACAGATGGAGACAACACAGTAAGCACTTAGTTGACTAAGTCATTGCAACAAGGTGGTAAAAAAAGATGCCTACTGTACTACTAGAACTGGGTTTACTGTGTTCTTCTTAGCATGCAGCTATAATTCCACCTGCTTTCATACAGATGTGTAACTTATCAAAATGGACTCAATAATACTTTTCTAATTATTCTGGGTTTTGTTATTTTTCTCTGTTTTGCTTTTTAGTGGACCGAATCGTGGGCATTATATTACCATTGTGAAAAGTCATGGATTTTGGCTCTTGTTTGATGACGACATTGTAGAGGTCAGTATGCTGAAGGTCATTAGCATGATATTTGTGTTTATGTTCTCTTCTTTGGAATTAAAATTCAGATCCAGATCTGGGTATAGATTACTAGCCTGCAAAGCCAGCTCTTGGCTGTAACGTGACATTTAGCTCAGCTCTGTTCGGAAGTATGACTGCAAACAGAATGATTAATGGTGTAGTTCTTACCCTGTCAAAGAGAGTTGTTTTATTTCAGAGCAACATCAAACATTTTTAATATCAGACTTTGAGTGTTTAATTTGGAATGTTTTTCTCTCTAATAAGATCAAGTTAATTCATTAAAACCTAAAACATACAGAAAAATTTTGCAATCTGACAGTATCACTTGGCAAAATTGGACTGGGTAAAGTTAGGGTTGGTGTAGAGTTTTGATTCTTGAACAGCTGAGAGGTTACAAGAAATTCTGAGTTCTGTAATCAATCTGGGATTGTCTGGATGTAAATTACAGAAGGATCTGGTCCACAGTTATTACAGATTTCATCTATGCATAATGCAATTAATTCCCAGGGAAACCCTTTATGTCACTGTGGCACCTGGCAAAACTGGTGCCTTGAGCCTGGCTTCCCAGGTTTAAATCCATTGGAGTAGAGTAAGCATTGGGACTTTGGGACCATTGGGAATGAAGCATGTCTTGAAGAGGGTTCCTGTCACTTTTCAGAAAGATGAGCTCACATTTATGCTTTTTGCCAGTGTTCACTACTGCATTCCAAAGAGTCTGTTATTTGAAAAAGCCTAATTCATTTAGGTTCTCCTAGGCAAACGTTCCTATTGATTTCCATGAGCGCAATCAGTGGGGTTTGGCACCTGAACGCTACCCTTTCACTGCTTGAAACAAATTTGTCCTCTGTGTTTATAAAGCCATTTGGTCCGCATTTGGCTTTTCTTTTTTTTTTTTTTTTCCTTTTTAACCTAACAGCGCATCAAACAATTCTATTTATTTTGCAGAAAATAGATGCTCAAGCTATTGAAGAATTCTATGGACTGACCTCTGATATATCAAAAAATTCAGAGTCTGGCTATATTTTGTTCTACCAGTCAAGGGAGTGACTGTGACAACTGCACGCCACAATGCTGCACGCAAAGAAGGCAATGGCCCCCCTGAACTGACTTTTACAAAGATCACATCTTGTATGGTTGAACAACAATATATTCTGCCTCCTATTAAATGGCCCATGTGGTATTGACCATACCTGTTCACTTTCTGCTTGTAGAACTTTTGGGAAGAGAGAGTAGTTTGTTGTTTTTAAGTAAGTCTGATTGAGAAGTTAATTGCAGTCAGATTTTAGTGGAATTTGTATGGGCTAATATTTACAGATCATAAGAATTGAATGTCAACTGTTCAACTGCATCCAGCTAGAGCAGTATTTTATATGGAAGAGTTCTTTGTGTTTAGGCCAAAATTGTTTAAAGCTTTCTAAATGACTTTGGGGTATGTTGATTTACAAAGCATTCATTTAAATACATTCTGACATGTACTTACCCAATTTAAAGGAAAAAAAATCTGCTTCATAACAACTGGAATTGTGGTTGCACAGGGGATTTTTTTTTTACATTACTCTCTGCTGCAAAGAAAGAAAGTTATTCTTCCAAAATCGTTTAAGCTTTGGATTGTTAAAAACATTCACTATATAACCTTAAGCCTAAAATTCACATAGAGGGATTTAAATTACAGTGGAACTCAATAATGCTGTACGTCCAGACAATGTGATAGCACAGATGAGGCGAGATTTCAGAACTTACAGAGAGCACTGGAATAAAGGCAGCAAGATGACACACAGGATGCAGAGATAAATTACATTTATACAGACAGAGTTTATCTTTCTGTTAAAACAATCCAATATGTTCTTTACTTAATTGAGTTTGTAGAGATAGCAACACTGCTCATGTACAATATATCCAATATATCCATCAGGACTGAAACTACACAGTGCTGCTAAATATGTGTTATTGGTACAGTATGTAAAACAGGACTTGATCCCACAGCTTTTTGAGTATTTCACAGCATTTTGATCACCACAAAAAACAGACAGGGCTCTTGAGTGTCTGATTTTAAAACATCAAGAAGTTTAGCGCAACTGTTCCTGATTTTACAGGGTGAACTTGGCTAGCAACAGTAAAACTGCTGAAAACATACTGCAATTTGGCAAAGAAAGAGTGTAGAAGAAAGTATCAGTAGGGTGTGAGAAGGGATGGGAAGCAGATGAGGCAGTGGTAGCGCTGGGCATCCAGCTTGCTTGGTTGACACTCCATTGTACAATGCTTGAACCTCAGTAGCCAAATAGCTGTTCCAATTAAGTTGAGAGCAAAAAACCTCCTGTTGTCTTCAGGAGGACTGAGCGTTGGTTCTAGTATTTGCAGGGAATTTTCTCATCTCACAAAATGTATTTCTACTTGTATTTTATTCACTCTCATTTAGTATTTATTAGACAATGTGGCTTTTGGTACTTTTCTTTTAGAAGCCTGTCTGCCATTTTATGGCAGCCGTTGTTTCAGAAAATGGCTACTGAAGCACAGCTAAATCTTATATTTTAGTTTTCTGTAGGAAATAATAGACAATTTTTTCGTTGTACTGAGAATACGAAATATCTTTGAACAATGCTGAAAATGAAATACTAGCTTCTGCTCTAACATCAATTGAACAGCTGGATTTACCAATGGCCATTTTATAAACAAGGGAAATGTAGCACTTCACACTGAAGGAGAAAGAGAAGTGAACTTTTCATATAACGTTATTTGTGGTTTATCATGTTGTTATAACAGTACAAGGAAAGAGAGACAGAACGTAACCTTAGGGTGCCTGAGTAGGTGAGTAATAGCAGAGCTCTGCAGAGCTCACGTGCATGAATGGAGGTTGTTATGCAGGTACAGACAAGCACAATTGGGATGCAGTTCTTGTTCTTATACTGATGATGGAATGAAATGTTCTGTCTATAACACAAAAAGGACAGATATCCTACAGGAGACTTCAGCTCTCACTGAAGCTCAGAGATTTTCCACTGAAAAGTTATACCTGCAAATCCTTCCTTAATGGATTTATTCATGAGCATTCTGAATTTCCACATTAAAAATATAATAATCACTTGCCTTTTAAAACAGGAGCATTTCCTGGTGATGAATGAAGGCAGGTTCTGGATCAGCATTCACCAGTGTTGGTCCAGGGGTCTGTGCTGCACGGTTTACTGCTGAACGTTCCCAGGGCGTTCTTCATTTTCCAAACAAGCAACAAAAGAGACATTCTTAATGTATCATTTGAATGCTTAGGGCTCATGTTTGTATGTAAAGTAGCTTTGCACAAAAATAACTTTAAACTCGGTTCAATTTTAGGAAATGTTTTTTCATATTTGAATTAACTTATCTGAAAAATGATTTTTAATGTTAATAAAATGAAGTAATATTTAAATGATAAAACATAGGATACTAATCTTTGCTTTTCTCCAGCTGCAAGAGAGCTCTAGGCTGTAAAACATGTAGATAATTGCTATATGTTATTGAGAGTAAAATTCCTAGAATGAACTTTTCCATAAAACACAAAAAGTGTTCAGAAGTGAAGTGCCCAACTTTTCTGTTACAAATGACAAGAAATGCACAAGATTTATGTCAAAACATTGGAAAGGTTCATAGAAGGAATTTGTGCTAGCTAGAAAGATCCCAGCACTGATGTTACACCGATCTACCACCAATGGTCTGACATCAGCGCTGGAAAATCATGGAATACTCACTTTATGCTGGTATCAGCTAAACTAAGGAGCTTTTTCTTCTGATTCCAAAAAAGACTGCATTCACAAGTCTGTAAACCATATCCAATCCGGAGCACGCTGAGTGTCTTGACTTCAGTCTGGCAAAAGCTGTCCGTTGTGGCTGTGATTTTGCTTCAGGCAGGAGAAGGTCAGATCTATGCCAAATTAAGCACATTTGCGTGAGTTTTGCAGGATTAGGATCCTCACAGGAACAATCATATGATGTAAAGTATTTGAGTTGATTAAATAAAATGTAATTCCTTCTCTCATGCTTATACATAGATTTCCAGTCCCTTATGGAAGGATGGTAAAATATTTAGGACAAGCAAAGCTTTTCAGACAGAAAATAAAATATAGCCCATCTAAGTGCCCTGTACTTCCCTAAAATTACTGTTCTCATGATATTTGATTTGGAGTGTATTAGGTCTAATGACATCTGAAGTTCTCCACCTGTTCGACGTGCTGTTGCTGAGAAGTGTTGCCCATTTATTACACTCACAAAACTTACCGTGCTCTCACTTAGAAAAAAGAACATTTTGTCTTATGCCATTTTTCCACTGAACCCAACGAAGCACTGCAGTGCTGACGAATCATTTATCTTAGAGGATGTGCTCAGACCTCAACTTTTCCACAGAGCAGGCTGTCGGGATTTTATGTAATTTCTATTTCTGGGACACAGCAGAGGGAGGCAGAAGAAGGAGTGATGGAGAAGCCATAGCAGTGAAGCAGAACACCTCGTTGCAGTTAAGTCCCAGAATTACTCCCGTCAATTCTATTTTAATAATTTACAGTTACCACAGAGAAGCAGAGAGCATCTTGAAGATCTTGTTCCTTTAGCAGTTAGAGTGAAGAAAACAAAGCAAAAGGTGTTTTCTTCATGTTAGATTGAGTAAAGATATTAAAGACCTAAGCTGAAACTAAAACTCATGTTACATGATGGATCCTAATGTGCTGCCACACCTGCCTGTTGTCCTCAGACACTGCATTTCATTCACCCACCTGTTAGAGCATCACGTGCTTGGGGCCTGAGCTGACAGCTTGCAGCTACCACTGGTTTGGTGCCTCTCAGCAGCAGACTTTGCTTGTTTCTTCTCTTCCTTGCTGCTTGTGGCTGCTGAGTTCGAGCAGTATCTCACTGCTGGATGTGCACTGGAAGTTTTTGGGAAGTTTTGGCTTTGTTCCCATTCCATGTTAGTACTTTTATCAAAGCTTGTTTTAATTTATTATTTCTTTTTTTTTTGTTGCTCTGTTAATGTATTTATATAATAACTTTTACAGTTAATATTATTAGTTTTCTGTTTTAATTTTTGTGTACTTTGAGTTTTCATATGTAAACAACCCAAGCACTTTAGGCATAAAGGTCAATCTTGTGGAATTCCAATCAGCGTATCGCTTTGCTGTTGGGTTTCTGTTTTGTATTCTTTGCTTTTGAACCTTTTGCTTATGATCCAGCGTACCTAGTCACAACCCCATTACCATTTCTGTGTTTGTAGTTCTAGTTGGGCTGTAAATTTGGAAGGCTCAGATTTGTTCATAGGCATTTGTTCATATATAACAAGAGTGCAGTATCTACTGCATGTCTGTCCTCTCACCTTGTATGGCAATACGTACCCGACGAAATGCATTTACATCACACATCTTGCAGCCTCTTTTGCACTCTGTCTGCTAACCCACCCGGGAATGGCTGCCATACTTTCACCTGTTGCACCGTTATCAATGACCATCATTTTGAGATGCTCCACTTCTCCTAGGAAAAAATCTTTTTTACTAAACACACAGTTAAGCCAGCATTCAACTGATACAATACATGTACTGCTCTTTGCTATTTTATCTGTGCTCAGATCAGTCTCAGACATGAGCCATTTTAAGAGCTGTATTTATTCTTGGCCTTTCTGTGAGTCCAAGCAGAGAAATCTTTTTGTGTCTTCCTTCTCCCAGTTGGGCTCACAGAAAGGGAAGATGGAGAATTAGAATACATGCTGGTATAAAAAAATAACACCCCATCTACCAGAGACACCAGACACTCCTTACAGAGCAGTGTTGGTGGTGACCTTATCAGAAAGTCACTTTGTGTTGTTAGTGCAAGAGTTATTGCGAGGTTTTTAGGCACAGCATTCTGTTTGATCAATGTAAAGTGCTGCACATTTTCCTGTTGCTGCAGTCCTGTTGCTGACCTGTTTTTTCTCAATTTAACTTGGCACTGAATATTTAAATATCCCTTGGCAAGCCTCAGTAGACACCCTTTCAATTTCTTTCCAGCTAATGAGCATGACTTCAAAGAGATTGCTTGAAGTCAGCCTCAAGAACAATTTAGATTAGCACAGCCCTTTTGCTTACCAGGTCAGAGAACACCTACCAGGAGGTATGGTATGTGCCCACCTGATGGGACCAGCTGGGCTCGGCCCACAGGTTTTTTTTTTTTTTTTTTACACACTAATGGTCCTTCACCCCCCTAGGAGGTTGGTTTGCTGGCTTTGCCTGAAGGATTTAATATGAAACTGCACATAACTCCCTTTATTTCACGGTCTCAGAGCTGCTATAATTCTTTAATAATTCTACTTCATTGGGTTATCAGGGCTGGGACTATTGCACAATGCAAAATAAATTAACTTTTGTGCCATTCACAATAGGCAATTTAACAGCCTAATGCTTCTTATGAAGGCTGTTACAGGTGGCAACTTCACTACATGTAAGACTATTAAAGAGTAAGTGATTTTTCTATGTTAGCATCGTAGTTTGTAGGTCTGGACTGGCACATAGCATCTTAACTCTCAGCTCACCCAGATGGCGTTGATGCTCCATGCTCTAGATAACCCTATCCCTCCTAGGGGGTCCAAAGAGGCAGAAGAAAACCCTTTGGAAAGGCACCTTGCAATTCACCAAAACATCCTGCCTGCCACAGTAGATAGTTCAGAAATATTTGCAATCGCTCTCCCCCCACCCCCAATCCCTTAATGGATACACATTCCTTAAGGAGGCTGTGCTTAAACATCCGCTATTTGTTCACATTTCCAAGTGTCCCATGACAGATTCTGTTCACATTCGATGCTATTTTCTAGTCTTCTCGCAGCTCTCGTTCTAGCAGCAAGAGCAACCTCAGGGCAGCTATGTTACACATTCGAGTGCTTTTCCTAGAGACAGTTTTCCAGTTTCAGTGGTTTTCATTAAAGAGCACTACCACGAGCGCTGTCACTTACCCGTGACTCTTTGGGAGTAAAGTCACCATCACTGCATGAATACGAGTGTGGGGTAGGGGGAAAGAAGAAAGAGCAGAGGCAGAAATATGGAAAAAGCTATTTTGTCTGAGGCTTTGGACATGTATATCTGTAAATAGGTAGTCCCTATCTACCGGGTCAAAAAAGTGCAATCATAGTAAAACTACTTAAATATATTGTGCTAGTTTTTTGAGTGGAGTAAGAGGTAGTACAGCTATTAGGCATACAACTGGGGACACACAAAAATACTGAATTTCTGTAAAGCATACAATGCACAGTGTGTGTGTATCAGAGTATCTACTCTTTTTAATCATGTGCATGTAATTAAACCATGCACTACCTGCAGAGCTGTAAGATAAATCTCATGTTGGATATTAAGGTTGTAACATAAGAAAAAAAGTATTTTCTCCTGCTAACATGTTTCTATTTTACATAAAATAAACTCCCTAGCTGATGATGCTGCTTCCATTCAGCTCGCTTTGAATTCATCTGGAGCCAGACTAAGGCTGAACACTGATGTTAATTGGTACACAAAATGCTGCTGCGTGCAAGGGGCCTGTGTGCTCACAGAGGGGACGGCTGCTGATGCTCGGTTTTGTTTCAATGGAGTCGTGGCATTCAAAGTGACTTCAGGGAATATTTCACCACCGGGGCTAACTGCTTCTGAAGCGCCTTAAGGGAACAAACTGTGTGCAGTCCTTGAGCTGTCTTGGTGCAAAATACACGTAACTGCAGGACCGAGCTGTGCCTGGTTAAAGCACATTGCCGACCTTGTCAAGGTTACTGGGAACAGCTAAAACCAAACAGAAATAAAAAAAAACAGCCAGAGTTGGGCTACATACTTTATGAGGGACAACTCGAATCCCAGGCCCTTCAGCCTGGGATTTTACTGTTACTGTTGGAGTAGGAAAGGGTTTTGCTAATGTCTAAAATTCTGTCAGAGAATTGAAAGATTCCTGTAGACCGTTCATTTTTCTGAAGTTACTCATTAGCAAGCACAATGTACTTTCTCAAAAGTGAGGAAAATAAAGGGCTGGATGTTCTTGCCCTTGTCTAAATGGATTCCTGTTCCTTCAGAAACCTTTAGAGAACCAAACTCAAACATAGCTGTCAGACCGCATGTTAGATTTATAGCTAACACGCTATAGGATTTATGGCACATCAGACTATCAAAGGACGAGGCTGAGAAACACTTCACGTCTTACAATACAGATTTCCTCCCAGATAAAATCCTTGAAGCACCTTCAAATTTATCCCTAGGTCACTACAGCATAAGCTTTTAACAGAAGGATGGGGAGGCCATCCAATTCAAAATGCAGGAGATGATAGGAATAAATCTCAAATGAAAACTTCTAAAACATTTTGGAGCGTACATATAAATAAAGCAGGAAAATATTTCCGAGAACTGTGTTCACAATCACTGTATGTGGGCTCCAGAGGAATTGGTCACACTTCAGAAACGCATTTCCCCAGGAGCTGCATGGTGCTTAGCTATGCCCCTTATTTTTCAGCATGAGTTAGAGTAATCATTTTTGGATTAGATTGGGTTGTGTCCTGTATACCAGATAAATAGAGAGATGCTAAAAATATTTCATTTTGATTGAAAACTCAGGTATGGTAGGGTGAAATGATAAGATTCCTCACTTGAATACACTCACCAGATTTAAAACAACAATGAATTAGCCATAATCAAATATATGACAAGGAAGACTACGTTTCCGAAGACGCTGATTTCCTTTAAGGTCAGTCCAAACCTTTCTGAATCATAACAACTTTACCTTTTCCTTTTTTTCCTCCCTACTGTTCCTCTCCACACGTTCTCATACATTTGGAGAGAGGCACTCTCAGTCCACTTCCCTGCAGCAGGTGATCTGCTCTGTGCACAGTGTCAGGGTTCAGATGGGAAGGGAGCATTGATGGCACTCAGCACTGCAAAGAGTGATCAGCATCAAAGCGAACATAGTCCTTGCCCTGATCAGTTTAGCCAGCCACAAGCACTTCACCTGGCACTAACAAACTGAGGACTTTATCTCACTATGAACACAGAAGCAGCAGAGGATACTAAAGGCTAGAGCTTGTAGGTTGCCCCAGGATGAAGGGAGAGATCTACCAGGATCAAAGAGAATTCAAGAGATGGAGATTAATAGAAATTTTGCCAAATTTAGTGCAAGTGCAAAATACAAAGGTCAATACTGAGATGAAATCTGGAATAAACCAGAGTGAAACTCTATCCCTGGAAGTATTTAAGAGGCATGGTTCAGTGATGAGACTCAGTAGGTCAGGCTGACGGTTGGATTTGATATCTTGAAGATTTTTTCCAACTGGGGGACTCTGTGATTATCCTCTGGATTTTGTTTCACACTCATGAGGAAAAACATTCAAATCATGTTCTGAAACAATAAAGATGTTGGAAAAGAAGATGCAGTTTTCACTGGATTTTACAAACCACATGATGGAGACCAAATTCTACTGTCAACCACATCAATGTAGCTCTGAAGAAGCTCCACACAGGTTTGCAGCTTTATGGTAGGATTCATAATAACGGGAAGTAGAATAAAGTTTCTTACAACTTTGCCACAAAGTTTTCAGCGTGCAGATCTGTGCTTTCGAAGCAGTGGCAAGGGAGGGTGATGTGCAAGCACTGAGGAACTACAAGTGGGATTATCTCTGCTGTCTGAAAGCACGGTTCAGGAGCACAATCAATATTACACATTATTTAGTCGCCAATCACATAATTCTCTGTCATTTATGAAGCGTTTTTTGTCTTCAAAATAGTTTACCAGCCAACTTAATAACTTTCCAACATAGCACTTTTTGAAAATTGGGTGATGTGTACCAAAATCCCTACCTATTTGAGATAGCTATAACTTGCACCGGAATCCGGACACCCCTCATCTAGATAACTCTAAATAGTAGGGACATTTTCCTTGGCTCCTCAGCAAGTGCCTTACTGACCTATTCGCTTCTGGCTGCAGTTCAAAGTGCAGCTCTTGTAGTACATGTCTCCAGCACAACCTGATCTTTCGCTATCTCTGAAATATCTTGCCTCGCCTGGAATGCTCTGGGGCAGCTGAGGTTGCTTGGGAAGTGTCGTGACAGTGCTTTGCTTTCCCAAGAATGGATCAACCCTCCAGTAGTTGTTCACTATCACATGGCATCAGGAAGTATTAGGTAAAGCAGGGGTGATGGCATTTGCCTGGTTTATTTCTCTTTCTCTACTCTGGACATTTCTACTGACATTTTCAGATTAACAGAAGTATTCTGAGGTAAGGTCACTGGAGGTTTGGCTGCTTTCATTCCTGCAAGATGAGCAGCTCAGGCAGAGCCTGGTGTCGGCTGAGACACCAGAACAGCATCCTGTGGCCCCTAAGAAAACATATTTGAGGACGACTCCCTTCCTCAAAGTTAAGCAGAATTCTTGCCCCTAACATTTGCCATGACGGGATTTTTATATGTTCAAGCACAAGCTGCCAATTCTACTGTTAAAAAACATGGGGATGTTTCTGGTCATAGTACATCACTGTGCTGCCACTTTGCTTTGTGTCAACCAAAGTTGAATTAGCCACACTTCTGCAATAAAACATTTCAGAGTAGTATGAAAGTCATCCCCTTTTTCCCTCATCCAAATGCTGAAACCACTTGTGATGTTTTAACCCTGACAGTACATTATGAGATCCTAAATTGTCTCTGGACATAAGGCCTTCAAAATCTCCAGGGCTGCCCTCTTCAGAAGGCAAAACTTCCTTTTTGAGTCTGAAGAGGAAAACTTGACATTGTCACCAGACTTGAGGGTGACATTACCATTTTCATTACCATTCCTACCTTCGCTCTGAGTCTGATGCCCTTTCACCCTTTTAGACATTGTAACAACTAAATCTAAGACACCATTTGTAGAGAGTGAGGGAAAAGAGTAAGGAAATCCACAGACTGGGGGCAAAAGCATAGGAAGGAATGTCAAATGTTTGCAGAACAGGGAGAATGACTGATCACTGCCTGTAACTTCCTCCTACCCTGAAATCCACGCAGTGCCCCTCTCCTGCTGGAAGCATTCCTTTTCTTTCCTGACCCTTGTCTGTGCTGCTCCCTTCTCTGCATGCCACTCTGCCACGTCCTCTACCTGATGGCCATGCTCTCCATCAGCGTTTGCAAGACCCTCTGCTTTTCCTCCAGTTTTGAGTCTGATTCCCTGATTTTTCCCTCCACCTTCTAATCTATATTACAAAAATGGCCTGCCAATAAGATCAGTTTTATGTGATCTAAAGCACAAGAAGACCTGTTATCAATTTAACATTTGTATTAAACTGTATTTTTGCCACAGCTCAGAGAAGGTGAAGCATGAAATCTAAAAGCTCTGTTTTACAGCAGTATAACACGTTCGTTCTTGTCTAATATTCCCAAACGCAGTTACACAGCATGAAGAAAGAAATTCAGCTTATGGCAGTAAAAAGTACAGTGGAACAGACCACGCACAGCCAGCATTTGGCGTGAGGGAGCACTCACCCTTTGGTTGGTCCATTTGGCTGCAGTGTCACTTGGAGAGGAAATGTACCCGAAGAATGCATTCTCTTCACTCTTCTGCCAGATGCTCTTCTGCACTCTTCTCTTCTATTACTCTTCTACACTCTTCAGCCTGCAGATACTGAGCAGAAAAAAGAAACACTTGATTTACCATGTTCCGTATAGTTGAAATTTCTTTATCCAAAGGCATTTCACTCAACAACCTTGTAGAATGAAAACAAGTAGTATCTCCCAGACAGAAGGCTTTTAATAATGAAACTCTGCTAACCAAAATTTGTGTAATCATTCCATAATTAAAAAAAAAAAAAAGCAAATAAAAAACCACAATGTGCAGGTTCCCTTTCGCAATTTTAAGTGATGCTCCACCCCCTTTTTCTTGCTTTCTTTCCTGATTTTTTTGTTTGTTTTCCCATGAACTATGACATACGGGCGTCTTTGTTTTTCCTGTTACTCCTGTACTCTTGGCCAGCATCTTCTATTTCTCTAGCTCTCCACGAATGGATGAGTGCTTCGCTTCCCTCTTTCTCAGGGCTGCAGTGCCAGATCAGCAGCCATTCAGTATCCTACGGGACACCTTCATGGGACTCACATGCGGCCTCCAGCAAAGGGTGTTCAGGAGAGAAGCAAGGTCTGCAGACTGAACATAAGCATTTCTGATTTCTAATCACACAATTATCAAGAACACATTGTATTACATGGGACAAATAGTGCGACCTCTCTCTTCCTCTATTTCCCATCTAGAAAATGTGTACACCATTATTTACGTATCTCAGAGATGTGTGGGGCTCAGGTCAGAGGAGCAGAGGCTCAGCCTCTGTCACCCATATGCAGTTGTGTAGTAACTGTATTTTTTCCTTTTTAGGAAATGTTCTGTTAGTAAATGCAGTGCTCCCTGCCAGGTGGGAAGGTGCTGACCCCAGGACTGGCTGGCTGCTGTTTGACAGGAGGTGAGCTTTACAAAGAGATCAAACAGCAACCCAGAGGCGGCAGGGCTTAATTCAGCACCATCTCTAACTATCTGCAGAATTCAAAGGAAGGGGGGCAAACCCTGCTGCAGACAGCTGTGGAATAGAAGGGCCATTAGAGAGTGTTATTTCCTTCCAAAGAAGAAAAGGAAAGTATCCAAGGGAAAGAAACCTCATCTCCAAACTTACTGAACTAATCGTTGCTATTTTTACAGATAGGAATGGGGCTAATGGGTTATGCACGGAGCACTGCCTGTTTTTTTACGCACTTGCTTAGCTCATTTCCCCCAAAAACATATTCGTAACATTTTGTCACCCATCATAATTTTCCATTTATGTCATAGATAATCAGATGCTATCGTGTTATTTACAATACTGCTTGTTACAGATGTCAGTGCTTTTTATCCTCCGCTTTCAGGAGCCAGCCAAACTGCTGCTCTGTGTGCTAGGAAGATGATGATGAATAACATTTTGGCCACAAGAAATATTCAGAAGCATTAAATGAAAAGAGAAAGGGCTGAAATGATAAGGAATAAACATTTTCTGCTGTGGTCAAGCTTTTTGCAAAGAGTTATTCTACTCTTCTCCTGGATGAGCAAGAAGAAATCAAGTTACTCCATTTGCAGGAAGGCATGCTTTCTGTAGCAAGTAAAAAACTTTGGGCTTTACTTCTTTCACTGGGAAGCACAGAAATGGCTCATATGCCAAGCTGCCAAAATAGTTTGCTAGCATTGCAAGCTAGTTAAGTCTTAGCAGTGTCCTGACCAAGGAGGTTATATGAGCCAAACCACTACTCCCAATCTAATTTTACCAGCTGAAATATTTTCTGATGGGAGCAATAAACCTGATGGCAATCAAATTGCACAATAGTTGTGGAAAGCTGGGTTTTATCACTTCATGCTTTTCACCCCAAAATAGTTAATTTTGCGTGGTGTGGTGGTTTTCCCCTGACGGGCAGCAAAACTCCACCATGCCACTCTGTCACTTCCCTTTCCTCAAAGGAAGATGGGGAGAAAAAATGATGGAAAAGGGCTCAAGGGTTGAGATAAGGACAGGGAGATGGCTCACCAATTACCTTCACAGCAATGCAGACTCAGCATAGGGAGATTAATGGTAAATCAACAACAAGAAAAATATTAGCTAGGGTAAAAAAGTATAACACAAAGTTGTTTTTCAGGTCAGATAGAGGGGAGGGAATAACAGTGGTGTGAAGGACCTGACAAGAGCACTGAATCTGCACAACAGGAGGGATCACTCAGGGGAGGTTTAAGGAAAAGATAAAAGCTGAGCTGGAGAATTTAATTACATAGTTCTTTTCAGAAAGCTAAATGAAGAGAAGGCACTGAAGTAGACATTTAAAGAAAAGAGATCCCTTGGAAAAGGTGTGGTAAGACTCAACTTGCAACGCCAGTGCTTGTCCGTCTTATTCCTTTGAGCCCTTGGCTGAGGCTGCTGGGTTAACGTCTCTTCTGGTATTTACAGCACCAAAACCCTGTGGTTGTTCGTTAGCTTGAGTCTGCATGCTGGTAACACCCACTGCTTTGCAGCCCACAGGCTGGAGGTCACTGAAGTGGCTGGGGAACCTTACTGAGCTCAGCCAGCATGTGGCTGTTCAGGGACAGGATCAGGGACTTGAGAGGAGGATGTGATCATTCAGTGTGACAAAAAGAATGCTTAAGTTTAGACCAAGAAAGAGATCATTATCTCAGAGAGAGGAAATAGGGCTCCTCTTTCTTCCACATCTTGTGCTGGGTACTGGGTTGCAGTGCAGGAAAGACCCCCTGATCCCTCCTGGAGCACATCAGTGGTGTCAGAGGCAGGAAGGACAGTATGGACAGTTTAAACCTCAGGTTTAGATGATATTAGATGAGCCAGTTTGGGAGTAGCAGCACAGGATGGTATATGCCCTGATAACGCACTGTTTCTTAAAGTGTGAGGCAGGAAGAGAGAAATGGGGAAGAACCATGATTTGTATTACAGCTTCTCTCAGGAATAGCATACTCGTTCTTTCTCAGGCATAAAGTCATCTCTTAGCCCCCAGCACATAGAAGGTTAAACGTCTCACCTCCTTCTTGCCCCCATACTCCATTCTGCTCTCAGATTTCACCATGAATTTCAAAGACCTAAAACTAGCAAAGCTTTTCTACGAAGTGCTTTCACTGTGAATCATTCCAAAATACTCTACGTTTTAATAACAACATACAGGAGTTGTAAGCAGGAGGACGCAGCTCCAGGGGCCAGAAGCTGGCACACTGAGTGAGGGCACCCAGCTCCCAGGGATGCAGAGCATGGGATCTTGAAGGGTAATTCTGGATCAGACACATATCAGATAAGTAAAACTAGCTACAAAAATGTTCCCCTCCATTTCAGCTGAAGAAAAAGTTTAACTTAGGAGCCAGCTTGTCACCAAAAATAGCGGCCAGCTAAAGCAGAGATAATTAAGTTGGGTTACAGCCACTCAGGGCAGCTTGAGAGATCTGAACATTTTTCTATTTCAGCAGAGAGGAAAACTTTAAATTTCTTTGCACAGAAGCAGCTAACAAATAAAATAATTCCCACAAAGAAAATTCTGAACAAGTAAGAAGGAATAAAGGCACCAGACAGTCACTGTCATTTAGTTTTGACAGCTTATCAGCTGTGGGACTTGAAAATATTTTGTGCTTCTCAGTGCTTTTCTTAGTGGACATTTACCAAGTGTTATCTTTCATTTTGGGCTTCTCGGTCTTAAAACAATCATCTCAACATTCCTAGACTTTGGGAAAGGTCTGATCCAGACCTAAAACCAGTGCCAAGTTTTATGAGTTTGATATCACAACATTTGTAATGCTTGCTTTTTGTATTTGGAAGGTGCACATGGAGCCCAACTAAATTCACATTAGAACTGCTATGGGGTTTACAGGCCACCTGGATCAAATCCGTTTCCACGTGAAGAAAGCTGGATAGCTCGTGCCTAATCTCCACATGGGTGAAACCATGGATTCAGTAAATAACACAAGTGTATAACACAGGAGCTCGTAAGTGAGAAGTCAAATTGTATCTGATCAGTTAAACCGTCATCCACTTTCTCTTGCTTCTCTGTCAACAGTTTCTCACACAAGGAGTATTCTAGCTCCCAAGTTTGAGATCTGTTTGACAAAGTGGTGGAAGAAGTGATGGATGACTGCCTCAGACACAAGCCTCGGGGCGTGCATGCATCCTTGTGCTCCAGAGCATTCCACAATGCCAATGAGAGCATCGATCCTCCTTCTAAGGTCACTTTTAAAAAAAGATTATTCTTCACACCAAGTGTGCTCAATTATTTCGCAATAGTAACTTCTCATCCTGTGGCTGTTTCCTCTAGATCACAACACAAGTATCAACCAGAATAGAGACACCACAGTAGGAGAAAACTGTGGTCTTATTTCTCTAATACTCGGCAGCAGATGTCTTTTGACACTGCTCTTGTTCACGTTGGAACTATATTTTCCTACTCCTGTGAGTTGCTGCTAGCAGTGCTTTTCCTCCTCCCAAATCCAACCTGCCATCCTTCCATAGCAGGAATGTAACAAGAAGCCAAACAAAGAAACCCCTTGTGCCTCAAACAATCCTAACCACCAGTGGGTAAAACAGATCCGGGCACTGATGAGCACGATTTAATGAAAGATGAGCTCAGAACAGAACACCACATCCAAATAACTTCCAACTGGCATTAATTATCATCATCCAACTTCATGGAATATTTGATACACATGAACAGATGAGAGAGAAATCCTGACTTTTACACACTACAATTCTATGCGCTCTGTGGCATTCACTGAAGTCAATGTGAGCAGTCTTTATCCTGCTATGCTGAGAAACTGGCTGGAACTGCTGCTAACTACGTGTCTGTTAATTTTAAGGGCACACATAATACTTGTAACTAAGTGCACGTTACTATCCTGAAAACATAGCGTAGAGATGTTGGATCTTGGCAGCTCTTGGTGGATTTCCTGCAGTTATAAGTATTCTGACAGTTTTGCCTGTGCTTTCCATGACAGTTTCCAGACAACATGAGCCTGAAAAGACAAAAAAAGCACCAGGTTTCTGGAGGAAACGTCAGCTCCAGAAGGAGCGTGGCTCGTCATGAAACAGCTGGGCATGGGGGTCAGTCATTTATTCTCCTCTTCCCTTTGAGCACCTGGCCATAACCTAAGGACTTGTTCAAGAACAGCTTGCATGCAAGGATCTGGAAGAGGAACAACTTCCAAGCATTTTGATCCAGTTTCTGTTTGGCAGAGGGCTCTGTCTGGTATTGGAAGCAAAGGGAAATAGGAAGAAGCATGTTCTAAACGTTAAAGAAAATGCTCAAAAATATTTACGTGCTGCCTTTCTTTTGATAAAAGGGTTCACACTCCAACAACTCCTTCTGCACAAGCCTCTCATCTGTATGTCTTTTGTCTCTGCAACTGTTAATTTCCAGTCTTCAGTGGCACAGAAAGCAGAAGCTAACAGTTAAACTGAAAATCATGTCTATTCTTTAATTACTTTATGACTCCTTTCACATGAATCACATAAACCACTTGCATTTAAACTGCCTAAAACATCTCCTGCAAAGGTCTTTCGAAGGAAGCTCTATAGCAACTCACAAAAGAGCAAAAGTTTTTTGTTTGACTGTGTACGTAAGATATAAACCCACATTTTACAGATACTGGCATAATAACAAGCCGCTGTTTCCCTAATCAGCCTTTTTGCAAAGGCTGTTACACCCTTCAAAACAATAAGGGGTGTAAATCTTAGTCTCCTTTTCAGGGCTGTGTAGATGGCTGGAAGCCTAAGCTCTTCAATAAACAGTATGGGGAAATGTGGGTCTTTCATCCCCACTTCAGGACCATCGAGGTTACTTCTGGAAATACATTAGCCTGGTTTTCTGCAGGGACACAAAAGCCCTTTACAAGCACCAATCCAGGTGAAGCCTTGAAGGAGTAACACAACATCCTTGAGATGAGCAGCAAAACCCATATCTCCCAACTTCTACATCTATCAAAGCTCACCATGGTCCCTCTCACCCTCATCCACACTCTGATGATTTGCCCTTCATCTCACTGACACATGGGACCCTGAGGTAATTATCCAGGTTGCTTGTTACACCTCCTGTCACTGCAGCCATAAATTGTGAGCTCTTACTACTGTAAAGGTGCATTGACCTGGCTCTGAGAAGAGCTGGGACTTCACCTGGGTAACACCACCAACACTTAGCATCAAAGTGTTGCCCATGGAGCACACCAGTAGCAAGACATGTCATTGTGATAAGTACAAATGCTTTTAAAAGCCAAACTTAGAATATCATTATTATAATCCTTTCAATCTTGGGCTACTTTTGTATTACCTTAGGTTAGAGCAAATTACTTCAAATATTTTGTGGGTGTTCAGCACATTCTGGTCCATTTTTCTGCTTGAAAACAGGCAAAGAGTATGTAACTGCTAATTATATGGTCTGCTTTTGCTCCCTTTGCAATTAACAAGGAAAGTTTTCTTTTCAATTCGATAGACTTTGGGTTAAGGCTGCATTAATAAAGCCGGAGGCCTGGGCCTGGACAGTGCTGGAGATTTGAAAAATAATTGGAATAAATGCTCTTTTGTCTTACAACTTGCCACTCCTGAGCTCAGTTTACTTCAGTGGGATCAGCACTACATTTTAAGGTACCAGCCAAAAGTTGCTTTATTCAAACATCACGTCTCAATGTAGCTGTTCATCTAAATATCACAATGTTGTCATTGGTTAATGTAAATTCATAGCTTCTTTAAAAATGAAGCATTCAGACTTTATTTTATATATATATATATATATATTCACAGATCCCACGTGGATTTTAACAGCTGAAAGTTCACAGTAATACTCCTTCCTCCTGGCCTCCTCCATAAGTTCAAATTCAACCAGTGATCATTGCAGCCCATCCAGAGTTAAATTGCTGGTACTTCCCTACCCACTCAATGGAGAACCTCATCATATAATGAAAGCTACTGCACTAAAAGAGTCCTTTTGCAGTGCCATTGTATCTCAGCTGACAGCGTTAACAAAAAGGAAATAAATCAGATCAGCTACTGAGACAAATAATCTGCTAAAGGATTGCATGTGGGCTGTTACTGCTTGAAGCCTGTTTAAAAAGTCAGGCTGGTTTACATTCCATCGCAACCCCTACCTTCAGAAGATTTTCTCTTATATACCCACAAATTCCTACCTCTTCTGTTTGAAGTTTGCTATGGAAAGTTTCAGTCAAGATGTTTGGTCAGAATTATTTAGTTCTTACAGAAAGGAAAAAGGTTTTCCTGGCATCAGCACGTCCTGTGTTCAGAGCTTCTAGCCTCATCTCCTTTGCTCTGGGCCTGCCTGGCAGTGTGCTAACTTTGGCATGCATTCCCCACAACAGCCATTTTTGACAAAAAAGCCATGTTGGAATCCAAGGAGTGAAATTTTCTGCTGAAAAAGACTGGGTAGCTCTACTGAACCATGAAAACTGACTGCCCTTCATCAAATGGAAACCACTCCACTGCCTTGATTGTTGCTGTCTTTTCTGAAGAAATGTGGCTCTCATTTCAGACATGTAAGTTATACCTGGCCCTGAAGGTCAGGGGGAGCAGCTACATGAAACTCTCTGTGAGTTACCCATAGGGCTTTCGGATACATAATACCATGGAAAAAGTCACCTAATCCATTCCTATTTTTTGCTGTAAAAAATTGATTATAGAAATACCAAGGAGAGAGTGATCCAAGTTTCTAAATTACAGTTTCATAACCATGTACAAAGCTGTAGCTCCTTCTTCCCCTGTCTACGTGATTACATGATGCAAAGAGCCTCTGTACTGCATGCCTCATGTAGATCGTTGTTCCTTCTGTTTGTAACAGAGCATGAGCTGGGATTTCAAAAATGGCTTGAGGTAGAGTCACAGCTTCTCCTCATTAACATGTGCTCAAAATTCCCCCATCAGCAGGCTTTTTATACCACTGCTTCTGATTCATCTGGCAGTACAGCGGAGTTGTGTTTGGTAGGTGGGCATGTAAAGGGAAAACTATAGAAGGATGACCACATCAATCTAGAAATAAGCCCTGCCTTTTACAGCTACTACATTGAATCATCAGGAGAGGCTTTGCTATCTTTCCTAATCTTCACCAGCTAGGAAAAAAGACATCTGAATTGTTCATCATTCAGAACAAATAGCCCCACAAGGATGAGGCCCTTTGGTTTGTGAGGTGTGAGCAGAACACCACTGGGCTGTGTGATAGGGAGGGAGAGGTGCCCCAGTGGGCACAGAGGGTGGGTGCCATGCAGGGGCCTTCCTGCCTGGTGCATCACCCACACAGCAGCTGCAGCTGCTGTCCACATCAGTCTGAGCAACTGCTCCACCACCTCCAAAATCTGTGACAAGAAGTTAGAGGAAAAGTAAATCACACAGCTCCCCTCCCGGAGCGAATTCAATCACAAAAGCCTGCTGTGCTCAGCGGTAGGAAAATCTGGGCTGCAGGAAATTAATCATCTTCAAAAAAGATAAGGGTGCAACCCAAATGTAACTAAGGATATCAGCTGTGATGAATCATTGGGCTGCTTGGTCATTGGACTGATTTGAACCATTGCAACTTGAAATGCTGTCATACAATGCACAGCGGTTAATTTAATCTGGGTAAGGCGTTCGTCCACTGGCAGAATCATTGAATTTGTGTCAGTGTGTGACTGACGGTAATGAATTTCTGCCAATAATAGGGGAGTAATGTTAAACAACACGGCAGGGCAAAGCACTCCTCATGGAAGACGCAAGCCAATACATGAGCACTAAAAAATGGTTTCATGTCATATTTGGAGGCAAACATTTCACTGACAACATCAGAGTCAAAAAAGGAGGTAGGAAAATATATGGATGCCAATATTTTGGGGACTGGCAAGGGAACTCTCTCTCTTTAATATTTTTTCTTTGTCTTGTCTTTTCTGTCATTCAAAACCAGGCTTTGTTATTCAAGATCAGAACTATGCTACTACTACAAAAGCATTATCAGTTTCTCTTAGATCTCAAATATAAGAAATATTTTTCTGACTTAGGGTGCTTTCATCACCAGCGATATTGTCTTAATCATTTTTCTGTGTCAGGTGGCACTGGGTGACACATGGATGCAGTGTCATGGTGACCCAGCCCTGGACACCAGCCTCCTTCAGACGAGAAGCTTCTGCTCCGTGGGGAACAGATAGCACCAACAGGAGACACTGACAGGGCTTGAAGGACCCGTGGGATAGTGCCTTTTTTTTTTTTTTTTCTTTTAAAAAAAAAAAAACTGAAGCATCCACAAGAGTTGGTTGAAAGTTATACATCTGCAGAGATGAGGCAGGGGACTGGAACCAGCTGACTACCAAAGACAGCTGAGCCTCACATTTCCACCAGGCCTGGCAGCAAATGACTACTTACACAGTGCTACTATTAGCTGCTGTTCATAAAGGATCACTCATGAATTCAGCTAGAGAAAAGGATAACGTCATCTTTTACTGTACCTCTGCAGAATGAGCGGACAGTGCCAACAAGAACTTTGTGAACCTGGAGGACTTGTGAAGAAGCAAGACAACTCATGGGTAGAAAAGGGGAAGAGAAAAGCGTTCAAGACATGATCAAAGATGTTAATTATGAAGAATGAAGAATGACAACAAGTTGCATCATGCAGCATTTTGTAGAAAAACACTTAGGTTTAAACCTCTGCATAAATGATGAATAGCTCATCTTCTTCACACCCTAGCAAGCTTTTACCTCCTTTGGAAAGATAGAGACATGAAACAAATTGATGAATTGCCCAGCTCAACAGATTGGTTGACAATTCTCACTTCTCTCTTTAAAATAGCAGAGCCAAGAATCAGCCATGATTTCCACGTTCACCAAATACATTTTTAACTCAGCTGAACCCTATCCATGAGAACCACACAGCATGTGATGGCATTTGCTTCACCCACAAACATGAAGTCAGCACGGATTGGTCTCACACAGGACTATAAAACATATTTGTTGTTATTCATTTCATTTGGTTTGGACTTTTGTATAGACTACCTAGATGTACTCCAGCAGATTTGTTGGTCTGTTTTTCCTTTTTTGCACAATGCCCTGTTCTCTTGTATACAGATATTTTGCAAATGGAACTCTCTGTAGCTATTTCTAGAAGATACTCACCACAGCATCTTCTAAAAAAACAGTTTTGTTTTATTAAGATGTCCAAGCATTGCATTTCTATACCACTGCAATTACCAGGTGACATTGTTTATCCAGAAGAATTACAAGTCACAGAGTGGGATGATAAACTTGGCAATGGTATTTTAAAGTAAAAACATGTTGCAGATCTGTGATGGTATCCCTGGAGATGGTTGCCATAGTGCTTCATAGGATTTTATTTTTGCTCCTTCATCAAGAGCAGGACTTTGGATCACTGTGGGAGGGCCAGGATTGCACTGCTCTCAGATTTTATTGGCTTTTTTTTTTTTTATTCTGCCCTCACCAGGGAATAAACTGCCCGGACACATCACTGTCGTCTTCACCATATTCCATCCACACTGCTCAAAATGCATGTCCCAAGCCATTCTCCCCAT
Organism: Penelope pileata; assembly: GCA_013396635.1. Classification (NCBI taxonomy): domain Eukaryota; kingdom Metazoa; phylum Chordata; class Aves; order Galliformes; family Cracidae; genus Penelope; species Penelope pileata. The sequence goes on from WBMW01005327.1 coordinate 1,113,071, forward strand.
TTCCGTAGGACCTTATTACACATTTGTTGAAGCTCTCATCGGTTTCCACTTAGCTTCCGTCCCAAGCACAGATTATTCTCTGCTATAATAATTTCAGGCTATATTTTCAAACATCATGTGCAGTACACTGAGTTTTTAAAGTTCCAGCTATATATTCAAAGTACTTAAAAATAGGAAATAGCAAAACTACTGTGATTCTAATTGCCTTGGATTCCATGATTCCACATGAGCAAACACACCTGCCTCTGTCCAGTTCAGTCTTTCCCCCACGTTGACAAATGTCTTCCCCAAAGACTCTTATTCCTAAAAGTTTTAGGAAATTGCTGAGTCTCATTTCTATGAAAAGAGAGATGTAAGGACTATCTCAGAAGCCATGTCAGTGGCAATTAGGCACCAAAATTTCTTTGGGAAGCTGAGCCATGTCTATTCATCTGAAGAGGCAGACCATTTCCACTACCTTTGCTTATGTTAAAAGGCACTTTTAGCAGTGCCTTGTCTAAACAAAAGCTGAAGGATCGTTTCACACAACAGAGGCAGAATCTGGTTCACCACAGTTTCAAAGCCAGGTGTTCAAACTGCAGTCTGTAAAGGGTATATTTATGTAACATATATCACAATGAAGCCTCTCCTCAAAGCAGATAGAGCAATCATTTTAAGTGAATAACCACAAATATGCACATTTTATACGTGTTTTATATAGCACAAGTTTGTACCTGTTTTATAGAAAATAACAGCAACTGCCTCTCTTCTGCAGGATTTGCTCTTCAGAGGTACTGAGGAACAGAGAAGTGTAAATGAACTCCCTGATAGCCCTGTTTAATTTTTGAGACTCACTTGACCACAGGACAAATTTAGTGTACATTGTTCAAGAAATGCACAGGATGCAATTGAAGGCTGTTAAGGAGGAGAAAGCTCCTGGAGGAGCATGGCACAGTGCAGTAACCTTCCACGTTCCCCACACAGGTGTTCCAGTATGCCAGACACCGGAGTCTTAACAGCCAGCCACTAAAGCAATCATTTTATGGCCTTGGGCAAAGCAGGTTACATGAGGGCAGCAGTTGCCCACGCTGGACCCTGCCCTCAGAGCCGTGCTTCTCGAGGGTCTCTGCACCGTGGCATGGCAGGATGGAGGTGGTGGAAATGGAACAATGTCAAACTGATCTGAGCTGCCTGAGAAATGGCTTTCTTGGGCCCGTGAAAGTTCAAGATCTCAAAAGATTTTTCTGTTTCTCGTCAAAAAACTTTTGAGGCTTTTCTAGTTTGTAAGGCAGTAAAAAGGCATCAAAGGCGCTTCTGGGATGACTCATGGCCAGTACCACTGCTACCCTCCACACCAACAATAAAACACCACTCATCTCCCTGTCCTTGCTCAAACACAGCAGTGAGCAAAGGCAGTCATACCTTTGCCCCCTCCCCTTTGCAGTGGCAGATGAACCCACCTGCCTGTAGAGAGAAACGGCAGCTGCTGCAGCACATTTGATTTCAGATCTTCATCCACTGCACTCATTCTCCATTCAGAACATCAACAAAACTGCTGAAGAAGAAAGGAGGTAGAACGCCCATCTGCAATGTATGCAAAGGACAATGTGCATTTCTAGGTCTCCAGAGCTCACCAGAGCCAGCTGTCAACAGAGAGCTGCTCTGGGTCTTGTTCTGCTTCATGGCCAGAATGCTGAGTTCCAGCTGTGAATCTTTGGCATTGGCTTATGCTGGTACCAGTTGCTGTGCACAACACACAGCTCAATTCGATTGTGTGTCCTCATGGCACAGAGGTGTGCCCAGGAAGCCAGCAGCCAAGTTTAATAACCCATCAGTGCGCAGTTCAGCCAGGGTGAATTTACCCTGCTGATTAACAGGACTGATCAATTTGGAAAGCTGCACATTGCTCTATTGCCTCAACAGAAACATTCCCTTGTGCCCGACCAAGACAGAGGTCAAACCATAAAGAAAAAGCAGTGCCAATACGTCAATAAGAAAACACGGCATCATCCATTCGTAAGAATGTCAGTTCAGCTACTTCAGGTACAAACAGAAACTCTTCTGTAGTGACCTAACTCTTCTGATTCACGTTTCTACCTCTGTATAAACTTGCATCGTTCAAAAAGAAATTCTAAACTTTCCAGAGAAGCAAAAGCCTACATCTATAAACACATCACAGCAGATTTACTGGTAGACCAATTGTATTATGCGCGTCTCTTAGAAACACCCAATAAAAAAATCATAAATACTCCAAAGAGGTTTCAAGTACTAACAGAACAAATGGGCCCTGGGCACTGGGAAGAGCTGAGCATGGCACCGGCAGGCGCCGAGCTGCCGCCCGTCCTCCTGCTCGCCCCTCTGAGCCTGACCTGCCGTTCCCTTCCTGCAGGGCAGGCTCCCCATGTGCCTGCGTGTGGCCGGGCAGCCAGCTCCCAAGCACCTGCGGCCACAGAGCAGCAGGGAGACGGCCTGAATGGGTCAGATGCATGCAGAAGCAAGATCTATCAGTGAGCCCAGCATCAAAAATCAGAGAAGCAGCAAGCAAAAAGGCTGGGTTGTCTGAGCTGCTAGAGGAAAGCTGGGGAGAATGAGGACTGCTTTGCAGGAAACCTCCTCTTTTTGGTATCCCCTTTCTTTTGCTGTCATTAAGGCAGTTGAACGTTCTTTGAAGCTGAAATAATTTCCTCCGTCCCATTTTCCTCCTCCTGCCCTTGTTCTTAGCCTGACTGAATTAACAATTTAAATTAATTAAAAACATACTTGTCTAAGCCAAAGCTCTTTTATACAACATGTTAAGAAAAAATATGGCACATGGTCATAGGAGTTTCAAGTTTAACAGGTTTTCCCTTTCCAAGATCTGCAGATTTTCCCTGTTGTGAAGATTAATTTTATGCAATTACAGAGGTATCTTCAGAGCATAATTGTCACCAGATTTCACTCATGCTTTCAGGAAAAGCCTTTGATCTTCCCGACTTTCCTCCCATTTCAGTGAATATTTTTTTAATGCAAAAAGCACATGGCAGTTTTTAAACCTGTTTACATTCTTCCTTTTCAAATGCATTGTCCCTTGTCCAATAGGATTTCTACATGCCCACAATTCTTGGGATATTTCCTCAGCATCAGTCTGTTCCAGACTGAATTGACTTTATGGGGGGGGTTACGAACTCTACACATATTCCTAGCAACACTGGCCACACCGTCTCTGCTTACTGATCTTATCGTAAGCCTTTTACAGTTTCCATTTTATCCTCCAATTAGACCCTTCTTCAAACCCATTCTCGCACATTCTTTCCCTAGGTTGTATAAAAGGAAGGTCTTTAATCTCTCCTTTCCTCTAATTGAAGCTGTTCTTCCCTGTGCTTGTCCAGTGGAATGCTCTGGCTTTCATTAAGCGATGTCAACAATACTCTGGCTGCTGTTGCTTTCTGTTTAATGTGGTTTTGCAAGAATAGTAACAACTTTTTGTCTTTCCACAGGACATGGCAAGAGAGTTCTAATTTATTAGCCTCATAAAAGCAAGCATTGCAGTACTGATACCTTTGAGATCTAGGGTAAGAAAAAGACAAACTTCTGTTTCGAAGTTCCTCCAATACCTTCCAACTGCATCAGGAATGTCAACCCTGGTGAGCAAGCAACATGAAAATGTAAAGCTGGGAATGAGATGAGGAATGGCTCCCTAGGACACACAATGGTGCTGTGCGGGGGCATGGGGCACCGAAACAGTGACAGAACCCCAATGCAGGTCTGCATGGCTGGAGTAGCTGGGACGAGCAAATCCCAGCAATAATTCAATGTAAATTGATGTAACCAAGTTAATCATTCAGATTTTGTTCCGCACTGGAAATTTGCTGATTAACAGCCACTGAGGAGCTGATCAGATTAAAGAAAGACAAATAGAGGCTGTCTCCATAAGCAAGAGGTATGGCCTGCAGTAATTAGCAGGGCTCTGCTACTATCCACCAGTCAAGGACCTGACTTTGTCCCAAATAGCACACACAAGCAACAACAACAGAGCTCCTAGCCCACTTGAATCAAACAGGAAAGGTTGGCAGTGCTTTTGTGATGTGCAGTGCCTTAGGAACACAGCTGCAGACAGCTGGATTTGCTATGAAAACAGTGATGGAGATAGAAATAGCATACCCTATGTGTGCTGTAAGCGACATATAGCTGCTGGAGTAGGACAATACGTGATTGTCTCAGTTTGGTTTTAGGCAGAAATAAAAAATAACAAAAAACCAACTGATTGCTGTTTTTAAATGGGGAGGGCAGAGAAGGTAAATTGAGGAACGAAAAGCATCTAAAAGTTTCTGAAGATATTTTTGGTGTTCATTCTTGCCTTCTCCCATGGTGACATTTCAAAGCCAGAGCTTAAAGATCAGCTCAGATCAGAAGCAGAGACTGTGTCAATGTTCAGAGTTTAATCAAGCTCAGCATTACCGTGAGATGCGGCACAAAACCTGCTGCCTCTGCAGCACCTACAGGGCATGTACAGAGGAGATGCCCAGGCCTCCACAGGTACCTCTCACTACTGGAGATGTGTACTGGAAACCTCTGGAGAGCAAGGGCTCTTGGGCAAATAGAGGATTAGCTATTGGGAGCCCATTTCTCCAAGGCTGTTCTTGTCTCCCTGCTCTCAGGTGAAGGTGCCTGCCTGGGACAATGCCTGCGAGCAGGAACCCACACAAGTTCCCAGGTGCCCTGAGCATCATCGTGAACTGTGGTTCTCCCTGCTTTGGGAATGTCTGAGCCTCATGGAGGCGGCTCTGACCTGAGCTAGAACAACACAGCGTTGTGTCCAGTAAGAGGACACTAAATCTAATCAGACAAAAGTCCTCTCTCCCCAGACTGCTCACTGAGTGGCTTACCAGGTTTGTAGCTCCTGCAGCCATGGCCAGCTCAGGAGCTTCTGCCTCACTGGCCTCTGTGTCCCTCACGGTGTCCTTCCTCCATTTGGTTCCTCCTAACGCACCCCCCGGCAGGCATAGTGAGGTATTTAATGAGACACCAGCCTAGAGTTTCACAAGGACTAGAACTGATTGAGATTCAGAACTCCTGTACCGCGAGGCGTTTTGGACATTTCAAGCTAATTTTTGTTTTAAGTCGATGTTTAAAACAGAATGTGTTTACCAAATACTGAAAGTATTTTAAGTAATTCATTTTGGACTGAGTAAGATGTTTTGTATTTATCTGAATGAAATCATTCAGATACTTCAACTTTAAAAGATTCAAGTTTTTAAATATTTACAAAATTAAAGCTACTAGAAACAAAGTTATTTCTTATTAGTAAACAGAAGAGTTATATTTGGGAACGGGAAAAGGAAGTTATTTCACCATTGACTCCTTTTAGAATGCCATTTCATATAAAGAAGCACACATCAGAAAAAAAAAAAAAAAACTACTGATTACCAAGCAGCATTTTCTGATCAATGAACACAGTGGTCAAAATAATCTACTCAACTTCAAAAAGAATGCTGGGTCAGTGGATAGGGGAAGAGCCACTGATGTCATCTATCTGGACTTCAGTAAGGCTTTTGCCACAGTCCCACGTAACATTCTTCTCTCTAGATTGGAAAGACATGGATTTGATGGGTGGACTGTTTGATGGATGAGGAACTGGCTGCAGGATTGAATGCAGAGAGAGGTGGTCAACGGCTCAATGTCCACATGGAGATCAGAGACATGTGGTGTCCCTCAGTGGTCAGTGCTGGGACACAGCTCTTTAATACCTTCATCAACGACAAGATTCTGAGTTTGCTGCTCCAGTTCTTGACTGATCTTTTTCTAAGTTATTATGTCTTGTTTGACAGACAGCTCTTGTCTAAGTTTATTTACAGTCAAGTCCATTTCACTTTTCTAATAGGAAACTGTAGAGCAAGACCTCCATTTTTTCTTCTTTAAAGCAGTGACTGCTATGGGGAGTCTAAGACATAGCATCAGTTATCACATTTTTGGAAATGAAACTTTTTGCATGCCATGCATCACCAACTAACAGCTTTCACTAATGCTGCATGAGAATTAATTTATTCACAAAACCCGATAGTTGAGTTTTGTGTCAGGACATTTTTAGAATAAAAGACATTACACTTTGTTTTTTGCTTTCTGTCAGTGTTATTCATTCTATGATGATATTTCCAGATGGTTATTTTGGATACTAAAGAATTGTTGTGGATTTACAAGTAGCTTTGTAACACCGAGTGATTTAGAAAAAAAAAAAAAAGTTTAAAGACCTACTTCCCTGTAAGTGCAGTGTTATGATTTTACTCTAAAGATATCCAGTAAAGCTTTTCTTGATTGTTATCACCTAGAAGTATTATAAACTGTAGAACAAAAAATTTAAATAAACCAGCCTGTATAAGCCATTCTCTGGCCTTCAGCTACAAACCAAATTTCAAATACCTGAGTAATCAAAGGCCATGACAGTTTTACTCAGTTACTTCAGTTTTGACAGCTATGTGCTTAAGCCTTAAATTTTGCTCGCCTCTGAGCAGTTACTCCATGTTTACAAAAAGGTGACACAATATCCCCTCTCCCTTTTAGTGGAACCTGTGCAAACTGCAGCACTTTCTAGCCACAACAAAGGATCCCCAGTGCTGGGATATTCCTCTTCCATGCTCCTCTTTTAAGAAATGCATCACACTGAAGACACTTCTGAGAGACAAAATCTTGGATTTTGCCATCATGGATATTTGGGCTGTGCAGTCCTCATGGAGGCATCACCTTTGCCTGCTGAACATGTTATTTTCACTTGAGTCATCGGTTTCCTTGTTTCCTACTCTAGGTTACAATGGGGAAATGGCAGGCAGCAGAAAAAAAAAAGCTCTTACTATGCTTCCATGAACATGAAAAACACGTAAAAACATAATGAATAATGCTCATCCAATTGTCCTCAGCCCACTGATCCAGCCTGTCCAGATCCCTCTGTAGAGCCTTCCTACCCTCAGGCAGATCAACACTTCCTCCTAACTTGGTGTTATCTGCAAACTTACTGAGGGTGCACAAAATCCTCTCATCCAGATCATCATTAAAGATATTAAACAAGATGGGCCCCAGTACTGACCCCTGGGGGACACCACTCATGTCCAGATGCCAGCTGGATTTAACTCCATTCACCACCACTCTCTGGGCCCGGCCCTCCAGCCAGTTTTTACCCAGCAAAGTGTGAACCTGTCCACACCATGGGCCCAGTTTCCCAGTTTTAACCAGTTTCATTTTATATATCACTCATAGCAAGTCATAAAACACAGGCTGAAACATGAAAATATTGCAACAGGGGTATCATGGTTAAGTTCCCCCTTCAAAATCTGCTTTTAACTATTCCTCATCTTTCTCTTTGCTACTTGGAGCAACTATCTTCAAAACTAGACATTGTCTGACATTGTTTTCAGGACAGTAGGAAGATGAAGTTTCATTATCTCAATGGAAAAGACTGGCTAATATTTGTACATGTTTTTCTTTAGGAAAGAAGTAGTACCAGGAAATGGAAATAAAAGATTCAAGAATTTTCAATCTAGGTCTGCACTGCAGCATGTCAAAATTCAAGACCAGCTAAAGCATACAACAATACACGGTAACAAAGTCTGGATTTTAGTTATCTGTGTTTACATGACCACTCACTGACAGGGTGATAATGAACACAACACATCTGGGAAGCTGGCAGAAACAGCTGGAATAATCCGTTTACTCGTTTTCTTGTCAGTGGACAAGGAAGAAGAAATAAGGAAGCACAGGCCAAAAAACACATTAAGAAAATTAATTTGAAAGAAGGTTGGTTTTCGTGTGATAAAATGATACAATGATGGACAGTTAAATTTTAATGACTCTTCTCAACGGCCTTTCAAATTAAGCAACATGATCCACTGACTCTTAACAGAATGAGCTATAACCAATGTGAAAGTATCATTTATCACTGCATTGTCACTTTCCAAGAATTGGACTTATAACGTGTTATTTATTTAGACGACATTCATTCTTTTATTTTCAAGCTGATCATACCTCTGCATGAATTGTCATCTATTGTATTCTGTCATAACTCAGGGCTGGAAGGAAGCAAAGCCTGCTAGAAATATGGGAAACATGACAGAACACGTCACCTGCGGACAAGGTGGCTTGTGGGGGCCAAATCATTTGAGGGGAGTGCACCCACTACAACAAATTTTCTTCATACTACTGTCAAGGCTCTAGTCTACTAGGTTGTCATTCCAACTTGCCAAGAAAGCTATTTATGGGGCAATATCCACAGAGCCATTGACTGCAGAATAACCCCATCAGATGGATTGATTGCAAGGCCAGAAACATCCAAGCTTTCAGGCTCTCAGAGAGAGCATCTGAAGTCATGGGATCAAGAGACCCAAGTGACCCCAGAGCATGGAAGCCCTGAGATCTTTCTGTTGAGCTGTTCTTGCAGAAGATCTTGGACCCAAAACTAACACCAGATGTGCAGCTGCAGAACAGGAGCTAACAGGACCTTCGACCTCTTTGCTTAGGATATCAGGGAAATCCTACCAACAGGAAGCAGGTATCCAACCCTTGCATCAAATATCTTTTTCAAAGGCCATCTCAGATTCTGTAAACCCTACGGCACGTGCTTATCCTTGCTTTCAAAGTGGGTCTGGTCAAGACTGCTCACATACACCGAGTTTCTCGTGCCTTGCAAGAATGAGCCTGTTCCCCACCTCTCTGTATGAGCTCAAAGACCAGAACTTCACAGTAAAAAATAAAATAAAATAAATGCAAGGTGTACCAGGCACCTCTTGCAGCTTCTTAATATAATAGGATGAATTTAGCTGTACCACCCCAAGGATGTCAGTCCTACCCTACCCTGTGCTGCTCCACACAGCTTGTCTTACCTTCCATGACAATCTAGGCTCAGTCCCATGGGGCTAAGGTGGTTTTGCTGCTGTTCCCACCAGCCAGATGCCAAACACAGCTGCCTGCCTGCACATACATCGTCTTCACATCAGGGTGAGTCACACTGTCTGGCTTAAAACCCACAGCGAGAGCAGTCAGGCCTCTCTAGCTACCAGAAGATGCATAACAGCACTCACACCTCTGCACCTGCATGTACATAATATTGATCTGTATGTACATGTCAAGTGCTGTACCTGCTGGATTAATTGTGCATGTGTAAATACACGACATGGCGGCAGCAGCTTTTTTAGGTCTCAGTTCTGGAACGACTGTGCACACATGATCAAGTTGCACAGATGTATTAATCATATCTGGAGGCAAGCATTTTGTTTGCCTTTTAAATAAGACAGTTGATCACAGATGGATTATCTTCATCCCCATGCACAATGCCATGACCTTTTGGACTGCCATATAAATATTTAGTCTTTTCTTTTGGCACCCACTCATTTCCTGTGCTTCAAACAAGGAGATTACTAAATGCAAATGCATTTGAGTTGAATGCTCAAGGAAGAGTAAACTTATTGTTCTCTTCAGCAAACACAGTGGAAACCTGGCAAGAGCAAAATCACTGTAGTCTAAAATGTATTCATTATTGACTGGATATACGTTATGATGGCTACTGCCATTTATCAATTTATCACTGCCCTGTGGCAAAGCAAGACCCACGTGTAAGTAATGCCTTCGTGTCACTGCTCACATAACTTTCTCTGTGCATATTCATAGTCTTCTTACCACTGTAAAAACTTCAGGCTTCCACATTGTATAGATTTCAAAAGCTGGAATGGACTTGTGAGGGTAAAAAGGCAGGACGTATTTGGACAGCAAGCCTCCTCAGGTCATGTAAACCCACTTTCTCCCATGGGTGTTCCTCCTGCTGTCCAATTTGATAGCCCCATTAGTAAATTTAGAACAACAAAAGCACAAAAAAAGTAACACACAACACATTCTGGCCTTACTTTGAAAGGGCATTTTTCCAGGCATCAGGCCAGACTCGTGTTATTAGCCTCGTTCCCGACCTGTCCAAGTGACAAACTACACTGGGTTGGAACAAGATGATCTCTAACCCTTGTGGCCACAGACGAGGAGTGTCTGAAGTATAAGCACTATCTCAAGAATATTCAAGGGCACCCAAGGTCCAGATCTCTTTGGTCTGAACAGATGTTAAAAGGTTTGGTTGGTTCTGCAGCTGTGAACCCCTTGCAAAAGCATCATTTCATAGAAACCTTTCCATTTTAATTGAAGACAGATGTCATGCTGAAAGGAGCAATGTCAGTCTAGCCAAATAACATGAATAAAGCAATAATTGTTTCCTTCTGTGCTCCTCACTGTATTTGAAGCTGTTACTGTATTTGCTGCTTCACTCTTTAGCCTGTAATATAAAATCCCTCAGCAATTGAGGGTACTTCAGACTGGATGCAGCAGCAGCAGATATTGCAGACATATTGAGAAGCTGGAAAGTCCTAGAAATGTAATAAGTGTTCCCTTTTTTTCAGCAAAAGCTCAGCAGGAAAAAAATAGACATTTTCAGAGGAAATGGGATACTGCTCTCCAGTGAGCTCTTTACCAAGCAAAGACTATAAGATTGTTCGCTTCCTCAAAGGTCAGTTTTGTTCAGATCACGAAGCAGGGCTCTTACAGAAGAGCTTCAAAAGCAAAGAGAAACTAGAGTCAAATTACTTAGGTAATAAAAAACAAAGCAAAACTTGAAGATAGGAAAAGTTTATGCAAAACCAAATAGAATCTAAACAAGAAGTGTCTGTATTTATCATCAGTACTATGATGCATAGTAATTCAGCTAAGACTGAGTTATGTCTGTGAGCAATGGCTTAGAGTTAGTAGCAGTTAGAAAAATTCAGTATAACACAAGATGTCCTTGTCCATGGCAGGGGGGTTGGAACAAGATGATCTCTAAGGTCCCTTCCAACCTGAACCGTTCTATGATTCTATGTACTGCACAGTAATTCTCAGAGTGGTGAAAGTGGAATCAGCTATTTTTGCACTTCTTATATTTCATGCAGCTTTAAGTCATGTCGGAAGTTTATGATAGAGCTTGGTAAAATACCAAAAAAGTAATGTTCCAGTTCCAGTCTTCAAGAGAAAGAGATCTGTTTTCTAGAGGTGTGTAAAAGATAACTGGTGAGAAGGAGGCAGCATCTCTGAAATGAGGTTAGAGAGTGAAGAAAGGAGCAAGTAACACATTAACACTGATTGCCTAGGTGCATGGCAAGCACTGAGGCAGGCTGAGGAGAAAGGGAGAGCCCAGGGAATAAGATAGGGATCGCAGGCAGGACAGTGGAGCTGGAGATACAGGGGAGAGGTGAGGAAGCTGCAAAGGTTCAAAGTAAAGAGGGAATTTCTGAAGAAGCAGGGCCCACATGAACTTAATGAAGTTCAACAGGGCCAAGTGTGAGGTGTTGCACTCAGGTCAGGGCAATCCCAGGTATCTGTACGGACTGGGAGATGAACACCTTGAGAGCAGCCCTGCAGAGAACTAGTTGGGGGTCCTGGTGGACAGAAAATTGGACATGAGCAAGCAGCGTGCACTGTCAGCCCAAATGGCCAACTGTTCTACTTGTACACCAAATGTTGAGGCAAAGGCTTGAGCTGCTTTCAACTGGAAGCATAGGCATGGAGACAGCCCTCCAAACTGATTTGTACAGGACTTCCGCTCTCTCAGAAGTTATGTCATAGAGCAGGGAGCATGGCTTAGCATGATGACTCACAGACCATCTCGCACGGCTCCTGATAGAGCAGTCCCAAGGGCACATTGAGCTCCAGGTTGCACAAGAGTTGGCATCCACCATCTCTGTTATCTCTTGTGGGCAGACTGAGCTCTTTTCACTTTAAGGCTTTTCAGCCATGCATATCCTGTGCCATTCTCCTCAAACAGATGCTACAGCCCATTCAAGGAATCACAGAATCACAGA